>JAPFFP010101718.1:0-19640 GCA_026153255.1 Solanum medicagineum | reverse complement strand
TCCAAACCTTGAAAAATAAGATTGTCTCTGTTACTATCTTGGCTCTACCGGAAGGGTTGGAAGGATTTATTGTAGATTGTGATGCTTCAAGAATTGGCTTAGGGTGTGTTTTGATGCAAAATGGCAAGGTGATAGCATATGCCTCTAGACAACTTGAGGTGCATGAGAACAATTATACCACCTATGATCGGGAGTTGGCGGCCGTAGAATTTGCTTTGAAATTTGGCATCACTACATGTATGAGGTTCATGTTGATGAGTTTACAGACCACAATAGTTTCCAATATGTGTTCACCTAAAAAGTTATTAACTTGAGACAAAGAAGGTGGTTAGAGCTCCTTAAGGATTATAACATGAGTGTGCATTATCATCCTAGAAAAGCTAATGTTGTGGCCGATGCTCTAAGTAGAGTGTCCATGGGGAGTTTGGCTCATATTGATGATGGTGGAAAGGGGATGGCTAGAGATGTTCACCGGTTTGCTAGGTTGGGGGTTAGGTTGAATGAAGTTGAAAATAGTGGTGTAGTGGTTATTGATGGTTCTAGATCGTCCATGATTGAGGAGGTAAAGGCAAAACAAGACTTTGACCCAGCCTTGTAGATTTGACCTTAATGAAGGATAGTAAAGTGGAGGTTTCCCAAGGGGGAGATGGTACCCTTAGGTACCAAGGTAGAATGTGTGTGTCTAATGTTGATGACTAGATGGAGTTAATTTTGAAAGAGGCCCACGATTTATTCTATTATTTCCTATTACATAAGAGTGGATAAAGACTATGGGGAGGTACCTCGGTTAGTGCGGTGATTCGTTTACTTGAAGATCTCATCCATGGAGGGCGTGGTTCGGTTTTGGCAAATTCAGCCCAAGGTTTGTGGGTCCTTAAAGAGTTTAGAGAAGAATTGGTAAGGTTTCCTATGAGTTGGAGTTACCTTTGTATTTGGACATGGTTCATTGGTCTTACATATGTTGATGTTGAAGAAGTGTGTGGTGACCCAAGTGCTATAGTGCCCTTAGAGGTTATGGGTATTATAGGAGATAATTTGACCTATGAGGAGGTCACAGTTGAGATATTGGTTGGACAAGTGAAGATATTGAGGAACAAAGATATTGTATCTGTTAAGGTCCTTCGGAGGAATCAACAAGTTGGAGGTGCCATGTGGGAAGCAGTAGCAGACTTAAAGAAGACATATCTGTACCTCTTTCATTCTGCTCTAGCTTAAGATAGAAAATTAATTCCTTTCTATTTTTCCATGTCTTAGGTTTCATCCCTCACATCACTTTGCATACATTCATGTTCATGGTAACAAGTTTATGGTGATTTTTGACATTCATGTGGAGACTCTTGAAAATAATGTTTAAGTGTATTTATTGCATTCATGTGGGGCTGAAATCTTCATGATTACTTCTCTTATGCATGTTTCATTGACATTCGGGGACGAATGTTCCCAATGGGGAGATATTGAAACACCCAAAATAAATGTGCTTCGAAAATCCCTATAATCGTAATTTCCATATATCTTAAAATCCGTGCGTGATATTGAAAATCAAATTCATATGCTCGATTAGGGGGACAAATTGAGTGGGAGTTATTTATAATCTTTATTTTTTAAGAGTCGTAGTGAAAAATAAATTTCACTAATTTATGATTTCCTGAGAGCATCTGCTCCTTGGATGCGACGCGCCAAAGGAGTGGAGCAGTACAAAATGCATTGTGCGATTGGTCCCATACGTTCCAAGGATGTAGACCAGTGTATGCTTTTCCTTGGTTTTACTCTCTCAGCCAAGGGCATTGAGGTCATAGCCCCATGCCCACTTATGCGTAAAAACACCCACACTTAGCCATTTTTTAACCCTATGTCATTCAAAACCCTCAAAGAAAAAAAACCCTCTCCAAGACTTAACCAAATATCTCAATCAAATTTCAAAGATTTCAAGCTTAACTTTGAAACTTAATGATTCTCTTCAAGCTCTAAGTTCTCTTCACGCTCATCTCAAGAAAACCAAAGATTGAGGTATGTGGGTTTCTCCCATTGTGTCCTTTCACCCATGGAGCCCAATTTTACTTTTTATGAAAGTTGCATATTTTAAAGTTGTATAACCTATGTGTATCTCTTATTATCAATTATGAGCATGAATTATGTTGGGGTTTTACGAAATGTTGATTGATTATGCATGACCATCTATTTCAGGCTTATACCATAGTTTGAATATATATATTGAGACTATGCATGTTTTGAGCTAGGAAACTATGATCTATTATGAGATTTGATGATGGATTTCAAGGTACCCTACATGGCGGTTTTAATACATGTTGGTTGGTTGATTTGCATTATGTTTTGTAATCTTATTTCATTCTCGAATTGCATGATTTTGAACTAGCATCATGAACCCACAAAGTATTTGATAAAATGTCAAGTTAAGAATTCTCAAGTTATTGATGATCTGCTTCATGATTTTCAAGTCAAGTGACTATATGATGATTAAGAACTTTCAAGTATATATTGGATTCATGAAAAGTATCTGTGATGTTGCAAGTATCAAGTTAAGCCTTATTTCAAGATTTTTACTTGTTGTGAGCCATTCATGTTAAAGCAAGGGCTTATGTAAGATTATGATCTACTCTCATGTTTCAAGTTAGCACACCATTATAGGTCAAGTATGTTTAATAGCTACTCATGTCATGATTCCATGTTTCTTACAAGTTATACAAGTTATGATTATTTCAAGTATTTCATGGGATTACACTTGGCACAGATGGATTGGGTGGCGGCGTGGACTATGTTTAAGGGTCCATACTCCATTCCTCAAACTATGTGCCAACATAAGATTATGCTTTACCTTGCTATACTAGCGGATCTATTTAGTGCACTTTGTCATGAAATCCACCCTGAAATGGGACAGGTTCCCGTAAGGTGATTACTTCTCCAAAATAGGACAGGCTCTTGCAAGTAGACCACCTTTTTACCAATGAGGGGTAATCATCGAGATTCCTAGTTATAGCTCGCTTGGTCTTATTCTTTGTCGGTTGAGGTCACTTCGCACATATATTATGTTCTATGCAAGTTGAATGATTTACAAACATGATTTACATGAAGCACTAACCATGCATGCATATTGAAATCTCACTTATCTATTGTCTATTATTATGTATTTTTACTATATTGGCTTCTGTCTTGTTGTATTGTATCCTAAATACTTACTACATTTAAAACACATAATTTATGCCTACATGATATCACCATGTAGGGATCGGAGCTCCTCTTGATCATCCTCCATGTGGCTAGTATGGTTCTACAAAGATAAGTTTTGGTGATTCCTCAAGTTCGAGGACAGTATCTACTTTTCTTGCAATATTAAAAACTTACTTTTGTTGAACATTTGTCATTATATGGGTGAGACCGGAAAGTGTCTTGGCCGCCGCCCCATTTCGAGTAAGAGGTATATTTTGGATATTATGATATTATTGTGCTATGAGCTTGACTCTTATGCTTTATGTATTTCAACATTTCCCTTAGTCCCACTTCCCATTTTATATATCTTCTGTTGTTGTTTACTCTGCTTCCGCGACCAAGGATGTGTGATTCATATGCTTAGAGGGATGTTGGAGTCACTTTGGGTTCCTATTCACCGTGTGACGTCTAGGCCCTAGGCTTGGGTCGTGACAATTCCCCGGCAACGACGCCATTAATTTTGATCACACTCAAACAGTACCTCTCACTTTGAGGAAAAAGTGATCGTTGTCAAATGTAAAACCTACCATAGGTTATGATCGAATACCAAGGGAATACGGGGCATTATAACTTTGAGTTGCTAACAACCAATTCAAGCATCAAATTACTCAACTCTCTAGTAAGGAGGCTTTTGCAATGATTGGTAGTATATAAAACTACACTAATAAAACGTAGAGACAATCAATTTTGAGAGCAACTTGGGAAATTGTGTTCCCTATGATTCACTAACTTAAATACCTTAGATAACATAACTTAAATTAGGATATTACATGCAGGATAGTAACTTAGGTTCTTCCAAATCTTGGGCAAAGGCAAAGGTCAAATTTCAGTATGACGCTTGGCCGACTATTATAGTGTGGCAAACTAACTATTACGTATTGTGCCAGTCAATTACCTCTCCTTTGTCGGGTTTGGTTGATTAGACAAGAATACATCAGTCGAATTTTCTCACCCATTTCCTTTTCCAATTCATCACTACCTTGATCGGGATCACAACACTAGGCGAGGTTTAATGTTGACCATTATTAAACAACAAGAAAAATGAAGGAAAAATGGATAATACATGCAAATACCCAACTCATGAAGTGAAAATAATTTGAGTTTCTAAGTTAATTACTCATGGTTCCCACAACCCCAAGTTGTTGGTTTAGCCACTAATGGCTTGTGCACACAAATAACCAATGAAATAAGAAGACATGAAAGATTTCTTTACCCAAGAAAATTGAAGAACAATGAAACCCTTTTTTTCAATTAGAATCACAAGCTTGAATAATAATATTAATCCACAAGTGAATCTAAATCTTAAAATTTGGGTCTCAAAGTAAAACCCTAAAATCTACTGTTTATTCTATCTCTACGATCTCTCCACAATCTTGAATAATATGAAGAATAATGACAGGTTGCTCCTAAAACCCTAAAATATACTATTTGTAGTATTTACATAAAGTCCGTTAAAATAATTAGAAAATCTGGTCGGTGTCTGCTATGGCTAGTAGTGACGACTCCTAAGGCTTTCGTAGTAAACACTTGGAATTTTGAGCATCACTACTATGACTCACTTCTACGAATCGTATTTAGGTCTACGACTCATAGTTCCTTCTCGTAGTCCACTCTTGTATTTCTTTGTCCAATTTTAGTCAACACTGTTTAATTATTATGAGGTCTCCCTTTATGAGTCGTAGAGAGGACTACGACTCGTACCTTTAGCTTGTATGGCTGAACTTCAAATTTTAAAATCTTTTTTTAACACTGTTAAATGCTAAGAACATCCTGTACGACTCGTAGCTTGAGCTACGACTCGTAGTGGAGTCTGTAGATCTTGAAAATAAACAAAATCTGCAACTTTTCCCAAAGTCAAGCGAACCTATATTTTCTGCAAAGACAAACACAAATACATATAAAAATCATAAAAAAATCGCATTGAGAGCACAAATCATCCCATGTTTTAGGCATCAGATATGTTATATTTTGATAGCACATCAACCATCTAGATTGTTGAGTAGAGGCTTCATAGACACTGAGTAGAGGATTTGTTGAGTATTTTGTATTCCAAACGCATTTATAAGAAACTATGAGTTAGTTAAGTTATATTTTATCCATATGATACCTTTCCATTTGAGTAATTTCTTCTGCTGACGAGTCGATGTGACGATGAGGCCAAGTGGTTCTCTTGAGGAGCCAGGAATGGTTCTTTAGGTGCTAGCCATACCAAGGGTATATTCCCGTGGCATGACAATATGACAGATAAGTTGAGCAGTTGCGGATACAGTATTAGTAAAGAGAAAAACGAAGGTGCTGGTATGAGACCAATCTATATGCGAAAAAGGGATGAATTAAGGGGAAGCATAAATATTTTTATGTATTTTCAAATATTTGAATGGTAAAATTTAAATTTACTGTAGTTTTGCTTTTTGTAGAGTATAGTTATAGCCTTGGAAACCAATGCCATTATGCATGGTAAGAGTATAAATTGAGCAATCTAAGTGAAGCATATTGACACAATGGAAAAAAAAGAAAGTAAATATTGTAAGATTACACAATAAGAGAAGGATTGGAGATCTGTCACGCCATGCAACTAGAAAAGAATGTTAGCTGGCACATTTCCCAAGATCTTTCTCTCTCCTACTTTCTAAGATTGTAGAATAACTTCTTGGCTGAATCCTTGTTCGAACCATGACCTCATTTGTTTATCTTTTGTGTTTCCAAGGCATCTTTCTCAAACATAAGGGAAATCAAAATGGTGTAAAAAACCACTCATTGCTTTAGTTCAATATGTCCAAGCATTGATAGACAGAGTTACCTAGGACTTGCACTAGTGGGAGGTATAGTATCTCGTGGAATTAGTCGAGGTGCGGGCAAGTTGCCGAGACACTAGGTTATAAAAAAGTGAAGTCTTGTATGTATATGTTTCTATGTAAACATAGTTCCTTGCTCATCATTGCTTCATGTGAACTATATCTAATTTGATTAATTATCGGCCTGACCAGGTAACTTACATTTTCCTTGTCCTTTTAATTCTCGGTAGGTCTAAGAGAAGAAAGGTAGCACCCAACGTGGAGAATTTTGATACTGCAACTATTGGTATGATCATTTACATTATTCATGGATACATTTGAATCGTAAATGTAGATACATTTGAATTATTAAGCCCTCTGGTCTCAAAAAATACTCTTACTTTGGTTGAAGATGAAAAGTTTCATGACATTTTGTATGATGCAAAAAATGTTCATTGAAACCCCTTTTTTCTGTTCCATGAAATTAGTGGGAGGTATCGTACCCCGTGAAATTAGTCGAGATGCGGTCAAGTTGCCGAGAGACACCAAGTTATAAAAAAAGTGAAGTCATGAATGGATATGTGTCTATGTAAACATAGTTCCTTATCACTTCTTCATGTGAATTGTATCTAGTTTAATTATTTATTAGCTTAATCTGGTAACTTGTAATTTTCTTGTCCTTTTAATTCTTAGATAGGTGTAAGAGAAAAAAGGCAGCACCAAATGTGGATAATTTTGATACTACAACTACTGATATGGTCCTTTAGTTTATACATGGGGTATTTAGCACCCTTTGGGAATGAAAGTATTTACAAGAAGCAGGATCACTGTAATGCTATTTTCCCTCGAGCTCTCCTCTCAGCTTAGACAAACTTTTATTTGATCCGTAAATGTGGATACATTTGAACTATTACTCTTGCTTTGGTTGAAGACGAAAATTTTCATGACATTCTATATGCTACAAAAACGATTCATGGAAACCCCTTTTCTGTTCCAAATTAATTTTTTGGTTTATTTTTCTCTCAAAGAAGCTCAAGATTCAACATACATGCATGTCTCTTCGATAAACACTAAACGATTTTAATTTTTATTATCATAAATAAAAAGGACTACTTAAAACTGTCTCATACTTTGGTATAGAGTCAGCTTTCACACCAAGAGAAAGTACATAATTTTTTATTTGTCACAGAAAAAAATTATTTATGAATCTAACTGTGTGTGTTCTCCAACGACATGAATATGCATTGTAACTACTACAACTTCTTGAACCTTGTTTATTATGCCTAGTGTTCTATTCAAATGCTAATCTAAAAGATTTTCCAATTTTCAATTAAACTTTATTATTTGCCTTGTTTCTATTTATGAAAGGGGAAAGGTATTGTACCATTGCACTTATTGCATTAAAGACATATCTGGAAGGATTCGAATGAAATGTGTTGTGTGCTCCAACTTTGATCTTTGTGTGGAATGCTTTTTTGTTGGAGCACATTTGCACCCTCACAAACGCAATCGTCTGTATAGGGTTATGGTTAGTGACTCCATGTAATTCAATTTTCGGCTACGTACTTCTCTTGAATTGTGTTATTTGTATCTAAATTTAACTGAACAGAAATAATGCAAGCCAGTGAAAATGCTTGAAGCTGTCTTAAATTGCAGCATTTTACCATCATTTTGTGTATCTTAATTGACTAACGCAAAACATTGGGAAAATATTATGGAAATTGTTATAGCTTCTGAATAAATAACATCATAAAAGACCATTTGAAATGAAATTATTCACTTCCTATCAAAGCTCATCGATGATCTAATGAAAACAATTTCCTAACCCTATTTATAACCTCTTTTGTGTTGTTTACTTTGCTTAGTTATATTCTCACCATGTTAATAACCTCTTCACTTTCCATGGATATGTATATCCAGGATATGTCTATGCGGTTTTCTTCTATGAATAGGATAACCTGTCATTTCCTCTCACATGTGCTGACTGGAACGTAGATGAGGAAATGTTACTTCTGGAGGTAGTCTTCCATCTTTCTGCTTATGCTTAAATATTTCAATCATCAGTTATTCTCTACTGTATAGTGTATTTACAAGTTCTCTTAGATACATTTTAATGCCCTTATTACTAAATAAAGTAGTCACTTTTAAAAAGGGTATTCCATCAAGATGAAGTCAACCCCTACTTCACAAGTCTTTGACTTGAAATTTGTGTCACGAGAGGAATTTAGTTTTATGAATCATAAAAAAAAGGATTTAGGGAGGGTTTTATCTTAGTGAATTTTATTGTTTGTATAAAATTATACATGTTAACAAGCCTTAATAATAAGTACTATGTGGGAACAAAACAAATAAGGAATGAAAAAGGAGTCTTGGGTAGCCACTTTTGGGAAGTCCTCTTTAAGTTGCTTTTTTTACATAATATATATGTGTGTGTGTGTTGCCCAAAGTTAGGTCAGTTTCATGACTTATACTTACCTTATAAACACCCTCATATTTGTTTATTTTGTCAAAATCACAAAAAAAGACACTTCCCTTGGGCAAAAGTCCAGAAGCCCTATCCTCTAGTAAGTAGATAAATTTTGTCTTGAAAATTGTCATTGTTTAGTAATTGGGGTATATCTCTTCGTATATAGCTTTGTTTTTAGTGTCTAAATATGTTTTTTAATCTGATTCATATACCTAGAATCTTTGTGTTTGTGGAAAAATCTGAATCTGCTTGTGTGTTGTCAAAAAAAAGGCGTGAAACATAGTGAAAGTTCTGGCCCGTTTTCTGTTCGAGAAGTCTTCTATGTACTGTTGTTAGTATTTTAATCATATTCTGGTTTGTGAGCTGTGATTGGTGATGCTTCTTAGTTCTTTACAACCCCAAGACATGTATCTAAAACTTTTATGTTTATGTTGAGACCTAACTTTGTAGTTATGGATTCATAACAGTGGACATAAGTTTGGACAAGTTCTGTCCAGAGTTTTGACATAAAAATTCCTGGGGTTGTGCTGTTAGTGTTTAGAGCATAAATACTTGTACAAAGACTATTATGAAGTTATTCTTCATTGCTTACAACCTGTATTCATATACCTACAGTTTTCATGTAGACTGGAAAGCCTAGTTTTTCTATTTACCAATCGAAAATCTAGTTGCATTGCAAGGTAGTAAAACTGCCGAGAAGAGCGTGATCTACAAAAATAGGACTCAGTTTTGGAATTTCTCTTTGTTAGTTGCTACCTATTAAAAGTGTTGAATATTAAATGAGTATGTAAATGAGTATTAATATGCTCACGTGCATGCTTGTAAAATCTTAAGGAAATTGGTTGATGAAATGGATGTCGTATTGATCCATGACCCGATGTCGGTAGGGCTGGTTGCGTTCTAAAAGGTTCAGGTTTGTGTAAAGATTTGTTTTTGTACTTTTGTTACCTGCTGGCACATTTGAATGTTATCTTGTTATCTCAGCTTTGTGCTTGTTATTTTAACTTACTGGGTTGATATATATTAGGACTTGCAAGGAACTCGCTTAATTCGACCATTTGTACCAATTACCTGATCACTTGACATCCTTGTGGACTTTGTCCTTCTTGTGGCTGCAACATTGTAACCATTCGTGCCTCTGGTTCGGATTATTTGCCATCTTGATTGTGAATTTTTGGTTCATCCTAATTGTGGATGTAGTCCATTTTATGTACGAACTAGAAAACCACTCTTAATATGGTTCTTGGTTCTCTTGATAATTGGGTTTTCACCCTTCTTGATACAAGGTTTCGGTCCTTCTTGATATTCGATTATGGTTGGTGTGACGGTATGACTTACATACTGGGCGAAACTTGTCATTTGAATGTCATGTTAAAATTGTTCCAGGAACCCTTGATACTTAGATCATTAAATATCCTACTGGATACTATTGGTGTATTTGTTCACTTGCTCTATTTACTATATTTCAGTTGTGTTTTTCTTTAACTTAAGAAAGGTAAATTGAGGGATATAAGGTTCTTAGTTTTTAGCTTTTATACCACTAAGTTTCATGATTAGCGATAGTTGTTTCTTTCATAAGGAGTACGAGAGATGATGCTTGAGGATGACCATTGAAGATAAATTTTTGGAGCTGTGCAGAAGATTACATTTGCATCTAGACATATATATATTGCAGTAGTTTTCGAGTGTGTACATGATTCTCCTGTTGCATATGTATGTATAAGTCTGAAAGGCTAGTGTAAATTATGGACCATGGGCTTTAACTTGATGGTTTGTCTTGTTTAGTTAAATTTGAGTCAGCGAGCTTTTCTATATCAAAGCACTAGTAATGTTAAGTGATTATATGAAACAGAAACTAGAAAAGTTAATGTCCTTGCATTTTAATGTCGGTAGTACTTTTCAGCGTGCCACAACAGTTTGGGAAATATATAAATATTTCACAATATGTTACTTTAAATTACTTGCAAGGTACTCATGCTAAAAACTTAAGCTAGAATCAACTGCATAACCTTCGGAACAAAATCCTATACCATTAAATATATTGAATTCATTACTTAAATATGATTAATATGTCACGTGTTAAATTCTTCATATGTTAGTAAGTGGTACGCAAGCCTAGAATGTACAAAGGTGGCATCCTCCCGCGAGGGTTGCCATAAGTGTTGCTACCAGAGCCCAAGCTTGTGATTCTAGGACTTCTTATATGAATTAGTTGAATACTTGTCTATTTTGTAGAAGGTCCAAGCTATGTTGTTTATTCATTACATGATTAATACTATCTTAGTGTCGGTAAAGTGCATATGCATCATGTACATGTCTCTAATGCAATATGATCTTCTCTTTTGAAGGAATTAAATTATGGCTTCTTTCTCTAATAGACCTATGGAAGCATCATGGGAAGGATCGGATAACTCTTATTCCCAACCTTGTCCACTAGAAGGGGTTGGCTAACATCTTTCAGATCAATACGTCTCCCATACTAGTGGGTCTGAAGTGGGAAACCAAGGTGTAAGACCTATCCTACATCCTCATATGAGCGAGAGTACTTAGGTTATGAATCCGACTTTTGAATAGATGGATAAAATCTTCCACCATATGGCTGAAGCGATGCATGATCCTAATGGGATAAAATTCAAGAAAATGAGGAAAATTGGTGGAGTATAATTTGAAGGTGCTGTTGATCCCACTGATGGGGAACAATGGTTGGAACACATGGAGAGGGTGTCTGAGCAATTTGAGTGTTCAGATGTTGCAAAATTTATGTATGTTGTTTCACTATTACAAAAGGATGCTTATGATTGGTGGGTGAGCATTCCAAATGGCAATGTAAAACCTCTAGTTCTTACTTGGAATGATTTTGTTAAGGAGTTTCGTATGAAGTATGTTCCACCTGACTATTGTGATGCTAAGAAAAAGGAGTTTTTATGTCTAAGGCAGTGGGGCATGTCTATTGCTAAATATCAACAAAAGTTCTTAAGGCTTTCTCGTTATGCTGGGGATATTGTTAAAGAGGAGAAAGATAAGTGCAGGAGATTTGAAGATGACTTAAATGATTCTATCAGAAAGAATGTGGCAATCTTGTAACATGAGAACTTCTGTAAATTAGTTTTCGCTACACTTATCTGGGAAAGACTTGATAAGGAAGAAGCCAGTAGACATGAAAATAAACTTCGAAAACTGATATCAGATTTCGGAGATCCATACAAAATGGGAAGGTTTGATGATTCTAAGGCTAGTGGTATGAACAGGTTACCTCAACCCAAGCAAACATATAAAGATTATTCTACAGGTAGCACTCTAAACAATTGTCAAGGAAAGACTCATGTTCCTACGTTTGAACAATGTGGCAAGAACCATTATGGTGTGTGCACGAGAGCTTCTGGTGTGTGTTTTAACTGTGGTACCTTTGATCATAAGGTGAAGGGTTGTCCAAAATAGGTTCCTTCCTTGCGCATTGAAAGCTCGGTTCAGAAGCCTACTACTATTCCTCCTCAAACCAATAGGGATGCAAGACCAAAAAACATCCAAGTGGCTGGAGCAAGCAGAGAAAATCAACCTAGTAGGCCAAAGGATACAACAAGAGCTTATGCTGTGAAACAAAAGGATGATCAAGATGGCCAAGAGGTGGTTGTTGGTAAATTTCACTTATTTGGCTTATGTGTGTTTACATTGTTTGATCCTGGTTCTACACATTCTTATATTAATTCATCATTCGTTCTTCCTGAAAATGTGAAATCTGTGAATCTTGATTATAATGTGCTAGTTGAAAGTCCCTTGGGCTACTGAGTTGTTTGTAATGGATTTTACTGAGCTTGTCCTTTAATGATCGAAGACCTGGTTTGCCCAGCGAATTTGATTGAAATTCCCTTCAAAGATTTTGTTGTTATTATTGGGATGGATTGGCTTTATAAATATCATGCGGTAGTGGATTGTAGATCAAAGCATGTGATTTTTGAGGACCCGGCATTTTCTCATATTATTGTACAATGAGAAAGATCATTGATGCCTAGTATTATTTCTTCGGCCTTGTCAAGAAAGATGATCCGGCACGGCTGTGATGCGTATCATGCCCACATAGTTATACATGCTTGGAGTGCCCTAGTATTAAAGATATACCTACTGTGTGCGACTTTCCAAAAGTCTTCCCAAAAAATCTTCCTCGGTGACCCCCGGAACGGGAAGTTGAATTTCTAATCGAGCTTATTCCCTCATCTACTCCTATTTCCATTACTCCTTATAAAATGGCCCCAACAGAACTAAAAGAGTTGAAAACTCAGTTGCAAGAACTTCTTGAGAAGAGTTTTATCTATCCCAGTATCTCTCCGTAGGGAGCCCCTATTTTATTTGTAAAAAAGAAGGATGGAACTCTTAGATTGTGTATTGACTATAGAAAACTCAACAAAATAACATTGAAGAATAAATATCCACTGCCAAGGATTGATGATTTATTTGATTAGTTGAGGGGCACTAATCTATTCTCAATGATTGATTTGAGGTCTGGGTATCATCAACTGCGCATTAGAGAGAAAGATATTCCTAAAACTGCCTTTAGAAGTCGATGTGGTCATTATGAATTTTTGGTTATGCCATTCGGATTGGCTAATGCTCCAGCAATATTCATGGATCTAATGAATCGAATAATGAAGCCATACTGAGACCAATTTGTGGTAGTTTTTATAGATGATATTTTAATGTATTCTAAGGGTGGTGAAAATCATGATAAGCATCTACAAATTGTGTTGCAAATCTTGAAGGAGAAAGAGCTTTATGCAACACTTTCCAAGTTTTAGTTTTGGTTAAATGAAGTGACCTTTTTGGGACACATCATGTCAGCCGAAGGTGTAAAGGTGGATCCTAGTAAAAATCCAAGCAATTGTTGAATGGAAGCCTCAAAAAGTCAAACTGAAGTAAGAAGCTTCGTAGGCTTGGCGGGGTACTATAGGAGGTATGCCAAGGGAGCTTTGAAACTCTTATCTGGAGTGACAAATGCCAAGGGAGCTTTGAAACTCTTAAATCCTTGTTGACGCAGCTCCGATACTTACTCCTCCAATAGAGGGGAAGAAGTATGTGATATATAGTGATGCATCTCATCATGGTCTAAAGTGTGTTTTGATGCAAGAAGGGAAAGTTATCTCGTATGACTCTCAAAAATTAAACCACATGAATTGAATTATCCTACTCATGATTTGGAACTTGGTGCTATAGTATTTGCCTTAAAGATATGGAGACATTATTTTTATCAAGAAAAATGTTACATATTCACCAATCACAAAAGCCTAAAATACTTGGGTACACATAAGGAGCAGAACATAAGGCAACGTCAATGGCTTGAGCTTATTAAAGATTATGATTGCACAATTGATTATCATCCAGGAAAAGCTAATGCTGTTGCAGATGCCTTAAGTCGCAAGTCCTTTGCAAGCGTTTCCTTGATACCACTACCTTTGTTTGTTGAGTTAAGAGCAATGAATGCTCGTACTGTAATTCATTCATCTGGATCAATTATTTTCCAACTTCAAGTTAAACTCGTATTGCATGAGCAAGTTAGAGAAGCATAAAAGTTGGATGAGAAACTCACGAAGCTGACCAAAAAGGATCAAGATGGAAAAAAACATGATTTTTCATTAACAATAGATGGTATCTTATCTTATCAAGATAGATTTTGTGTCCCTAATGATGAAAAACTGAAAAGCGAAATCTTGAGTAAAGCACACACTTATCATATGCCATGCACCTTGGAGGTACAAAAATGTACTATACCCTTAAAGAACACTACAGGAGCAATGGTATGAAGAAAGACATTGCAGAGTACATTTCAACATGTTTGGTTTCTCATCTAGTAAAAGTAGAACATCAAGTTCCAGTTGGGCTCCTCCAATCCTTGCCAATGCCAGAATAGTAATGGGAGAGAATAACAATGAGCTTTGTTTCTGGACTTCTTCACACTCAAAAGAACCATGATGCAATATGGGTGATAGTGGATAAATTAACGAAAAGTGCTCACTTCTTAGCAATCAGGATGGATTATTCAATTGAGAGTTTAGCAGAACTATACATTAATAAGATTGTAAGTCTGCACAGAATCCTTATCTCTATTGTCTTTGACAGAGACCCTAGATTTACATCTAGATTTTGGTCTATCTTGCAAAAGTCCTTGGGTACCATGTTAAATTTTAGTACCTTATTTCATCCTCAGACAGATGGCTAGTTAGAAAGAGTGATACAAATTTTGGACGATCTACTTTGAGCATACATCATGGAGTTTGAGGGTAGTTGGGACAAGCATTTGGCATTAGTAGTTTTTCCTTACAATAATAGCTACCAATCGAGTATTGGAATGCCTCCTTATGAAGCCTTATATGGAAGAAAATGTCGAACTCCTCTTTTTAGAGTAAAGTTGGTGAAAGAAAACTTACTTGTACTGAAATTGTGCAGCAAACAGATGACAAGGTTAAGGTGATCAAAGATCATCTAAAAGGCGTGATATCGAGTATCAAGTTGGGGATAAGGTTAAAAGTATCTCCATGGAATAAGATTATGACATTTGGATAAAAGGGAAAACTTAGTCCCCAGTTTATCAGACCCTACGAAATACCTGAAAGAGTGGGACCAGTTTAATATAAATTGGCAGTACCACCTGAATAGGACAGGATCCACAATGTCTTTCACGTGTCAATGCTCAGAAGATATCGTTTCAACCCCTCTCATGTCGTACCAATTGAATCTATTGAGGTTAATCAAGATTTGACGTATGATGAGGAACCTATCCACATTCAAGTTTGGGAAATAAAAGAACTTAGAAACAATAAATTTCCCTTAGTAAAGGTACTTTGGAAGAACCACTCTGGAGAAGAAGCCACTTGGAAGAAGGAAGAAGACATGAGGACCCAATATCCGCATTTATTTCGAGATGAAATTTTTTATGGGGGAGAGAGTTGTAATACTCTTGTTACTAAATAATGTAGTCACTTTTAAAAAGGGTATCCCTCAAGATGAAGTCAATCCCTACTTCACAACTCTTTGACTTGAAATTTGTGTAGCGAGAGGAACTGAGTTTCGTGAATCATAAAAAGAGGGATTTAGGGAGGGGTTTGTCTTAGTAAATTTTATTATTTGTATGCAATTATACATGTTAATAAGCCATTATAATAAGTATTATCTGGGAACAAGACAAATAAGGAATGAAAAAGGAGTCCTGGGCAGCCACTTTTTGGCAGCGCCCTTTAAGTTGCTTTTACATAATATATATGTGTGTATGTGTGTGTTGCCCAATGTTATGTCTGTTTCAAGACTAATACTCACTTTATAGACACCCTCATATTTGTATATTTGGCCAAAATCATGTAAAAGAAAGTCACTTCCCTTGGGCAAAAATCAAGAAGCCATATCTTCTTGTAGGTGGATAAATTTTGTCTTCAAAGTTTGCATTTTTTAGTAATTGAGGTATATCTCTTCATATACAGCTTTGTGTTTAGTGTTTAAATATATTTTGAAAAGCTAAATCATATACATCTAACCTTTGTGTTCATGGAAGAATCAGAATCTGCCTGTATGGTGTCAAAAAAAGGTGTGAAACATAGTGAAAGTTCTGGCTAATTTTTTGTCTGAGAAGCCTTCTATGTACTGTTGTTAGTATTTTAATCGTATCTTGGTGTGTGAGCTATGATTGGTGATGCTTCTTGGTTCTTTACAACCCCATGATATGTAACTACAGCTCTTATGTTTATGTTGAGACCTAATTTTGTAATTATGGATTTATAACAGTGGAGATAAGTTGGGACAAGTTCTATCCAGAGTTTTGACATAAAAATCCCTGGGGGTGTGATATTAGTGTTTAGAGCATATATACTTGTACAAACAGTATTCTGAAGTTATTCTTAATTGTTTGGAACCTATATTCAGATACCTACAGTTTTTAAGTAGACTAGAAAATCAAGTTTTTCCATTTACCAATCCAAAATCTAGTTGTGTTGCAAGGTAGTAAAACTGGTGAGAAAAGCGTGATCTGCAAAAATAGGACTCACTTTTGCCATTTCTCTTGTTTGTTGCTACCTGTTAAAAGTATTAATGTTAAATGAGTATGTAAAAGAGTATTAATATGATCACATGAACGCTTGTACAATCTGAAGGAAATTGATTGAAGAAACAGAATCCGTATTGATCGACGACACAAAATCAGTAGGGTCTGTTGCATGCTAAAAGGTTCAGGTCATCGTAAAAAATTGCTCTTGTACTTTTATTACCTGCTGGCACATTTGAATAATATCTTGGTATCTCAGCTATGTGCTTGTCATTTTATCTAGTTAGGTTGATATATATTGGGACTCGCAAGGAACTCGCTTATTTTGCCCATATGTACTAATTGCTTGATCACTTGACATCCTTGTGGACTTTGTCCTTCTTATGGCTATGACTTTGTCACCATTGTCATGCCTCGTGTTCGGATCAACTGTCATCTTGATTGTGAAATTTTTGCTCGTCCTAAGCGTGGATGCAGTCCATTTTATGTACAGACTAGGAAGTCACTCTTGATATGGTTCTTGGTTCTCTTCATAATTGGGTTTTCACCCTTCTTGATACAGGGATTTGGTCCTTGTTGATACTTGATTATGGTTGATGTGACGACATGACTTACATACTGGGTGAAACTTGTCATTTGAATGTCGTGTTAAAATTGTTCCAGGAACCCTTGATACTTAGATCTTTAAATATCCTACTGGATACTATTGGTGTATTTGTTCACTTGTTCTATTTACTATATTCCAATTGTGTTTCTCTTCAATTGAAGAAGGGAAAATTGAGGGATTTAAGGTTCTCAGCTTTTAGCTTTTACACCACTAAGTTTCATGCTTGGCGATAGTTGTTTCTATCGCAAGGAGTACGCAAGATGATGCTTGAGGATGGCAATTAAAGATAAATTTTGGGAGTTGTTCAGAAGATAACATTTGCATCTAGACATATATATATATACACACACACATATATATTATAGTAGTTTTAGGACATGTACATGATTCCTGTTGCATATGTATGTATAATTTTGAATGGCTAGTGTAAACTACGGAACCATGGTTTGTAACTTTAAGTTTTGGCTTGTTTCGTTAAATTTGAGTCGGCGAACTTTTCTATATCAAAGTACCAGTCATGTTAAGATGATTGTATAAAATGAAAACTAATAAAGTTTATGTCCTTACATTTTAATATCGGTAATACTTTTTAGCGTGCTGCAACAGTTTGGTCAATATATACATATCTCCTTATATAGTAGTTTAAATTACTTGCAAGGTAATCACGCCAAAAACTTAAGCTAGAATTAACTGAACAACTTTCAGAACAAAATCCTATACCATTAACTATTTTGAATTCATTACTTAAATATGATTAATAGGCCATGTGTTATATTCTTCATATGTTGGTAAGTGGTACATAAGCCTAGAATGTACAAAAGTTGCATCCTCCCGCAAGATTTGCCACATATATCTTAGTGACCTAGATCTTATTTATAATTCTGGGAGGATTGAAGTTCTCTTGATTTTAGTTTATCGGATGTCCTCTTTTTTCTTTTTTCTTGATATAGGATCTTGAAATGTACAGAGTGGCAAACTGGGCTAAAATTGCCAAACATATTGGAAGAAAGTGTAACTCGCAGTGTATTGACCACTATAATTCTATGTATATTAGTTCTCCTTATTTTCCACTTCTGGTAAGTGATTGGTTTAACAAAGTAGCATTAAAAATCAAATGCTTCATTATGAAAGCTGAAGCTGTATGCTATAATTTTTTAAGACAAGTCTCACGTTATGGAAAAGATCAGAGAGCAACTCCTTGCCATGGCCAAGGATCAAGGTGATTGTTTCTTTATCGTACTTTTATTTTTTTATCTAATAAGCTTAAACTCTGATTTGGGATGGTTATGCCTCAGTATTTCTGCTTCATACACTTTCTTATTTAATGCATCACAATCAAGCTATGCTTTCTTTTTTTGTGGGATACGCTGATTTGGCTTGTGTTTTGGTCCCACACTTTTCAGAAGGCATCAAGAGAATAACAAAAAAAGGTAATAGCCAGAAATATCTAGTTGCCACTTTCTTTCATAGGTTTGTCTGGTCATCATTTCTTGTAATTGAGTAGTAATGGTGTCGAAAGAAGTACAAGCATATGCACCAAGTTGAACTAATGTTGAATATGTGGGTGTCATATCAAAAAGATTAAGCTACTAGACAGAGCACACTTTGATTCATTAACTATGTATTCAACAATACCCCCACGTGTAGGACAAACATGTGGAAATTCTTGTCGATAATTGAATATGGTAGTGAGACTCGAATTTAGGATATCTGCCTTCTTTGGTGACTAATACCGTGTTGAGGTGTGTGATCATCTCATCTAAAGTTATTAGAGAGTGCACACCTATATTTAATTAACAATGTTATCAATATCCATCTCAGATTCATATTGTCTTTTAGTAGAATTGAATGTTCATTCTTGTCAAGATATGATGCTCCTGGGAGCGTTATTGATAAAGAAGAGTCTCCATTCTTGACAGGATTTAGGTATGCTCGGGTTTGTTCCAAATAAATGCAAGTGTCACAGTCATCTCTATTCTCATACATCTGAACATGTATTTTGAGGAATGGAATGTCAACAAAAAGAAAATTCAGCTGGACTTGCCTCAGGTAATTTAGTTTCTGGCAAACGTTGCTACCCTTATAATTGATATGGAATTTTTTTAGTAAATCATATCCAACATCTTTTCATGCCTCATAATGTATCGTAGTATGTATTTGATAATTCACAACTATTTACACTTCAAGAATATGGCCGATGAAGTTTTTATTGATAATTTCTTTTAGAGTATGCATGGTAACTTTTTGATAAGAGAGAGAAATTCTAAGAGGCATTTGTTAATGCTGTAACACCCCACATTTAACTTCTACTAATTATATGTGAATAAATCATGATATGGATTGGTCAAAGTAGCGTCAATTCTTGAAAGCGATTGATTCTCGTGTTAACAGGTGATATGGGCGTCTAACGCTTAAGAGGGTCTTGTGTATATGTGTTATGT
The DNA here is from genome assembly GCA_026153255.1 of Solanum medicagineum. Taxonomy (NCBI): domain Eukaryota; kingdom Viridiplantae; phylum Streptophyta; class Magnoliopsida; order Solanales; family Solanaceae; genus Solanum; species Solanum medicagineum. Next base: position 106 of record JAPFFP010101718.1, on the reverse strand, counting down.
GTTGAATTGAGGATATAAGAACCTTCAATAAAGTAAGAGGATTGAGGTGGTTGTATGAATTAATAATCTAGTAGGTGATTCATCTACTTGCTTAGCTTGAAATTGC
>JAPFFP010101708.1:0-19641 GCA_026153255.1 Solanum medicagineum | reverse complement strand
GGAAATGGGAGATGATCAATATGGAGTTTGTTACTAGTTTATTGATGTCTCATAGACAGAATGACTCTAGATGGGTGATAGTTGATCAGATGACTAAGTTAACTCACTTCTTAGTGGTCAAGACGACCGGCACTATAGAGGACTACGCCTGGTTGTATATGAGGGAGATTGTTAGGTTGGATGAAGTCCCTTTGTCTATCATCTCAGATAGAGTAGCTCAATTCACCGCTTAGTTTTGGAAGTCATTTCAGAAGGGTTTGGGTACGAAGGTGCTCCTTAGCACAGATTTCCACCCTAAGACGTATGGCCAGGCAGAAAGTACTATTCAGACATTAGAAGATATGTTGAGAGCTTGCATCATTGATTTTAAGGGTAATTGGGATGACCACTTGCCTTTGATACAGATTGCCTACAATAATAGCTTTCATATGATCATTCAGATGGCCCCATATGAGGCACTCTATGGAAGGAGGTGTAGGTCGCTGATTGGATGGTTCGAAGTAGGTGAAGCAAAGTTAATTGGACTAGACATAGTTCACCAAGATATGGAAAAGACGAAAATCACTCGAGAAAGGTTGAGGACTGCACAAAGTCGACAGAAATCCTACACAAACGTCAGAAGAGGAGACTTAGAGTTTGAGGTTAATGATTGGGTGTATTTGAAAGTGTCTCCCATGAAAGGTGTGATGAGGTTCGGAAAGAAAGGGAAGTGGAGTTCGAGGTATAATGGCCTTTATCAGATCATAAAGAGAGTGAGAAGTGTGACTTATGAGTTAGAACAACCCCCAGACTTAGAGGCCATCCACCCGGTCTTCCACATTTCTATGCTTAAGAAGTGTTCAGGAGATCCACAGGTTGTAGTGCCTATCAAGAGTGTTGGAGTGAAAGACAATCTGAGTTATGAGGAGATCCATGTCCAAATCCTTGATCGTCAGGTACAAAAATTGAGAAACAAAGATATTGCATCTGTCAAAGTATTGTTGAGGAACAAATTTGTAGAAGAAGCTACTTGGGAGGCAGAGGAGGATATGAAGGCAATATCCTCACTTATTCTAGCCTACCGATGATGAGAGAGTTGATGGTGAGTATTCTCCCCTAAATTCTTGAACTTTCTATTCCTTGAGTCTCTCTCCTTTTTTTATGTACGATAGAGTTCTATAGTTCGAGTGAGGATTGATGTGATGCATTGATTGTTTGATTGTTTACTTGCTAAATGTTTTTCTTTATTGATTGCACGAGTGAGTTGAGAGCTGATTGATTGTTAGATTCCATAGGTAAATTCGTGTCTTGCCCTAAATCTCTAGTTGCTCATCATTCGAGGACGAATAATCCGAAGGAGGAGATATTGTGGCACCCCATAACTCTACCCTCATATGTACCAATGTCTCAAGACTCATTCTTATAAGTGGGAAGTGTATTAGAGTCATAAGAGACCTCTAGTACTTAGATGAGTTCAAAACTTTCTTATATATTGTGTTTCAGTGTTGGATTGTGAAAGCGTCAACTTTAAATGGCTGTAAATCTTAGTACACAAAGAACCGGAGGTCCCATAACAAACCAAATGAAAACCCTTTGAATTATCTTTCCAACGCAACTTGTTTCACCTCATTTAGAGTTTGCAATCAACAATTATGACTATTTTACTGAAGACTGTCAGTGTAGAGTTGCACTATGAAATCTCTATTATGGGGTCGTAGTGTGGGCTATAAGTCATAGTGTGGCTCGTAGAAACTTTTAGAAATTATAAAATTGAGCCAAAGGGTTCTGAGAGGGGTCCTACAGGTCGTAGTATTGTTTACAGGTCGTAATAGGCCCCGCAGTGGGCTTTTGACACCTTTTAAGAAGGGTTATTTGGTCCATTTCCCACCCTTTCTAAGCCTAAGGGTGACATTTTTACACCTAAATTTTTCCTAAAAATCTCAGATAGCCTCTTTTATGTTGAAATGTTCTCTATAAGGTATAGAAGCATAATTCAAGCGAGGGAGAGGGGCTAGGGTTTGAAGGAGAACTTAGGAAATTTTCCAAGATACTTCATAATTCTACACTCCTAGGTATGTAAGTCTTACTAAAGTGTGATAACTTGTTCTTCACAGTCCCCTTCAATTCATTGAGTCATGATTTTGTAAAAAAGTTGAGATTTGATAAATTATAATATCTAAATATTGAGATTATGTACTTATTATGAATTCTCTTGATGTTTTATGAAGTTTTATTGCATCATACACTTTCATTATGGTATTGAGCTGTAGTTTTATACTTGATAGCATGAACTTTAAATTTTATGATTTATGAGAAATCTATGCATATATTGAGTTGAGGTTGAGTTTGAAGATTTGAGTAGAGTATTGGAGTTAGTATGTTGAGTTGACCTATTGAACATTTTGAGTTGAATACATTGAGCAAATTGAGTATGAAAGGCATGTTGGTAACACATGCTACCACACATGAACATCTTGTTTGCATTACATGATGAGTCGATTTGAGTGAATCTAAATGACTATTATTTGAGTTGAGTCGAGTTTGATGGATTGCATTGCATGAATTATGGAGTTTGACTTAAGTTGATTGCTTGCATTGATGAGATGAGATGATGAGTACTTAAGATGAGATAACCCATATGAGGTTAAGATTTGAGTTGATTGGTTGATAATTGAGGAGTGAGTTGACTGATGATGTGGAGCATATTTTAGTCTTAGTAGGATTATCGAGCACCGAGTTGTATGATTGAGGAGCACCCTGGAACTACGTTTGCTAGCGTAGGACAGTCATTTCAGCATAATACTTGTGACTCTTATCCTACAAGTGGACACCCCTTATAGACCCTTAAGGGAGAGTTGATGCGTCCTTTTCCATGGCAAGTTAAGGACACGCGAGGCAACGATGCTATATTCATTGTCCATCACCTAATTATAGTTGGTGGGAGGTATGTCGGATAAGAGAAACTTCCAAGCAACATTGATTGATAATGTGATTTCAAAATGAGCCTATTATACTGAAATTATTTTTAGAAACATGATTTACTCTAAAGTTAAACTAAATTGAGCATGAGCATTAAGTGGAAATGAGTGAGTCGAGCTTTATTTTTTTCTTGAGCTATTTTACATACTAGTATATTCCATGTACTGATGCCCATTTAGGGCCTAAATCATTTTATGATGCAGATACAATAGATAGAGGGCTTTAGCACGCGCATCATTGAGGTTCAAATCAGTACATTACTCGAGCTTGGTGAGCCCTCATTGTATCCCATAGGAGCCCTTTCATCTTTCATTTTTGAGTACTCTTCTTTCCTCGATTGAGGAGGCCATGGCATGTCATGGCACATTTCTAGACTGATGAGTAGAGGATTCATAGACATTTGAGTAGAGGTTTTTGATGAATCTCTATAACTAAACTATTTTCGTTTATACTATGATATAGTAGAGTTATTTCTACATGTATATATGATCATATTTGATGCTTATTCATTGAGTTATTCTTCCGCTGTTAAGTTTGATGTGACAATGAGGCCAAGTGATTCTATCTGGGGCTAGCGATAGTCTCTGAATGCTGGTCATGCTTAGGGTATCCTCCCGAGGCGTGACAAAGCGTTGTCTACTGACTTGTGGACGTCTAGTCCAATTATTTTTCACTATACAAAAATGTTTACTGGGTATATAAAATATATTATCATAAAAAAAAATAGTATTAATGATCACATCCGTTGTATACTAATTAGCATTGAACTCAAGTGCCCTTAAACAAGTATAGATTGCAGTTCAAAATATTTGTGCTATATCACCACAAATAAATGCAGTTCATGTGTAGTACTCTTCTAAAGCCCTATGGAGTAGGCGCTTCAACTAGCAAGGGGTGCCTGCACAAGCGTTTAAATGGGCTGAAGAGTTGGAATAGGTACAAGTACATGCTAAAGGGAAGTGTACTATTGTAATTTACAAAATGTCTTGGCAGCATAAGTTTACGGTGTTTGGATTAAGAGGAATAACATTGTCATCCCGGCTAAAAGTTCTGATCCACAAGTTGTTCTCTTCTTTAGAGGATTGTACGAAAGATAAATATATATCCTAAGCTGTTGTTTTAATAGCCATTAGTGATATACTATTTCTTGTTCGCTAGTTGCTCCAGTAATAAAATTCTTGTATTTCAAAAACAGGGAACAAGAATCTCGAGAAGAAAGCAAAAGAGGCCATGAGCGAACTTTGGATGTTCGCCAAAAAAATAGATGGTTGAATATATTTCACATCAAGTGAACTTAAAGAATTGTTCTTTCTGAAATTTCCTATTTCTTAATTTATTTTTTGAGGGGCCAAACTGAATAAAAAAAGAAAATATATGAAATGTCGCTTGATTTGTAGAACCGAGAAAGAACGTCACATAATGGTTGTCTTTGGTCAATATTCTTGGAAAACCTGGTTAAATGAAAATTTTGATAGCTCGGTTAGTTTTGAAATGTTGAGTTTGATTTAGAAAAACCCTTTATTTGGTTTGCGAAGCTTTCGGGCTCAAGTGGAGCCATTTGGTAGAAATTTTCTAAAAATTGTAGTAGGTGTGGGTCCCATAACAACTTGGAATGACCTCGTATGAGAATTTTTACTATGTCATTGAACCCAGAACTTGAATTTTGGTGGAGTAGCATAGTTCATTTACGTTCACGGGGTCCTGGATGAATCTCGAGTACCCCGTCTTAAATTAGAAGTTGGGAAAATCAGCTATCTTAGTTGATAACCTAGTGTCCTCACTATAGCGGCCCTGGGCCCACTATAGCAATATTGCTATAGGGATAACAACTTGGCTATAATAACAACCATCCATGAGCTAGCTATAGCGACCAAGGGCTCGCTTTAGCAACGTCCGCCTTTTTGGACAGTTCGCTATAGCGACCACCAGTGTCGGTATGACAGTACCCATAAGTGGTATATGTATTAGTACTTCTTTGCGATTCAACTAACATGCATACCTTCCAAAGATGATTTGTTCCTTATTTCAACCTCAAATTTAGTGACTCAAAGGCCTAGATTGAAGAAATTTTCGTGGTCAATGCATTGAACATATTTGAAATTAAAGTTGAGGCTTTGTTTGAAGGTAATTTTCTTGTCATAGCTGCTATACAGTGCATTTCAGATTGAACTTTAGGCTGAGTTTAAGAGATAATAACATGGCCATTTGGATTCCATCTTATTGATTTTTGGGTCTATTTTAGGTGCGATTTAGCAAGGATCATTGTTGGGTGATTTATTTAGGATCTTATAACTTCTTTCTAGTTAAATTTTCACTGTACAGTATATAATCAATACACAGTCTCAAAGTCAGCATCTCTATAACAACAGGCTATACACATGCATATAGTACAAGTCTAGTCAGCACAAATGCCTGTCCCAAGCATTAGCTCATATTCTGCCTTTACTAAGCCCTTTTTATTTGTAATGCAACTCATAGGGGAGCGCCGATATAACCTAAGCTAAGGCCCAAGAAGCTAGATAGCAAGAAGGATGTCACCTACCAAAAATCATATCGTAGCCCAACTGCTATCAAGGATTTCACCCAAGGTAACCATGTGCTGGCCCACTGAAAATGTGCTCCTATTAAATAAGATACCAGTCTTAAGACTAACCTATGTAACTAATATCTCATCCCAGATAGCCATGAAAGCATATAAGATATAACCTACACTTCGCTAATATGGTCGCACTCTCATACTCTCATCTCTAACCCACCAGTGGCTCGGTAGCAACACCTCTTGTTTCACATAATGCAAGGCTCCCTTAGGGGTGTACTATACTCGTCCTCAGAACATGGTGTCTCTCTCAAGTCACTAACTAGTGACACAAGTACATTACAGATAAAAATTGAATGTAAGATCATATAAGTCATAGGGCAGATTAGAATTGTGTTTTTGAAAAGGAAAATCTATCATAAGTACTCAGAATGAATATGAATAACCACAACTGCATCATGAATTTACATAATCAAATATACATACTAGATTTACGCACAAAGTAAAATTTAATCACAGGTCAGCCTCAATAGCTAGTATATTTCGGTAGCCTCAGGACACACACATACAAGTAAAAGTCAAGCTCAGTGTACATACCTATCATATATTGTCAGCCCAACCAGCCCCTCTCTGGCCCTCTCGTAGTGAAATAGTATAAGAATTCAGCTAGTATAGTAGGTACAACTAACACAAACCTCAATACAACATACGGTCGTCCCATATCACCATACATAATAAATGCAAATTCACAACCATCTATATACAACATATATCTCACAGCTCAACCCATTCACATTACATTTCTACACATTCCATCTTAAATATACAAAATTTAAACTCAGTCTAATGTAAGAGAAAGCCTACTACCTGGCATCTGATACTTCTTTCCCAAAGTCAATCCAGCCAAGATTTTCCTCTTCGAGTATCTTCCGGATGCTGCTCAGTTATTAGAATATAATTTACAAGATCAATACACTCGAATTTGATGTAAAACTTGAAGAATGGGCAAAAATATGTCATTTGAGCCAAAAATGTGGAAAATAGGGAACATGCCCAAAATCCCAAACAAATTCCCGAAAAATGGTCCCCAAGTCTAAAACGACCCAAAAAAGTGCCCGAAAATATGCCTCAGAAATGTCCCTAATCATAATTTTCATATATCTCAAAATCCGTGCGTGATATCGAAAATCCGACTTCATATTCGTGATCAGGGGAAAAGGTTGGTTGGGAAATGGGTCTAACCCAGATTTTAGAGAAACTGTATCAAAATTTGATTTTCTGAAAAGTTTAATTTCCAGAATCGACCCGCACCCCTGGCATGAAGCGCCCAGGGCACGGACCTATATAGTTTTTTGCTAATTTTTGTTATCTCGGCTCAAGGCCATATGGTCTTGGGCCTAAGCCTTCCTATGCTTAATGCCATAACATTTTACAACCTTATATCATTCATAACATTCCCCAAAACCCTCTCTAACATAGCCAAATATTTCACTCAAATTCAAAAGTCCCAAACTCATTCCAGATCTTAAGGAATTCATTCAAGCTTTAAGTTCTCATTCCAATCTTCATCAAGGGAATCTCTAAAATTGAGGTATGTGATTTCAAACATTAAGTCCTTTCACCCATGGTGCCTAACCTTCCTTTTTATACAAATTGTGGATGTTTTCAAGTTGATTTATCTATGGGTACTTCTTACTATGAAGTTGACTATAAACTATGTTGGGGTTTCATGAAATGTGGACTTTTTAAGCATATTTTGAGCTATGAATCCAAATTCTATGATGAGATTTGATGAGGGATTTTAATGTATCTTGTATGAGGGTGTTACCAAGTGTTGGTAGGTTGATTTACATTAAGTTTTCTCACATGATTTCACTCTTGAATTCCATGATTTTGAACTAGCGTTACACACCCGCCAAGTGTTTGATAAAATGTCTGGTTTAGAGTTCTTGAGCTATGGATGATCTATTGCATGGCCTATGAGTCAAGTGACTTTATGATGGTGAAACAACAACAATAGCATACCCAGTGGAATCCCACAAGTGGGGTCTAGGGAGGGTAGAATGTATGCAAACCTTACCGCTACCTCATAGAGGTAGATAGGTTGTTTACTGAAAGTAATATATATATGTGTGTGTGTGTGTGTATGTGTGTGTGTGTGTGTTAATTTTCTGAAAAGTATCTATAGTGTTACAAGTTGACCACACCTTGTTAAGGGGGTGCTATGCCTCAACCACTATGATGGAGGGTGTTATGTCTATCTACCAGTTAAGGGGTATATACCTTAACCACCATGATGGTGGGTGTTTTATCCATCTATCATGTTGAGGAGTATATACCCTGATGACTTTGATAGGGACTGACATGCCCATCTACCATATTGAGGGGTATATACCTTGAGCTCTTTGATGGGGGTGACATGCTCATCTACCAATTGAGTAGTATATACCTCAATCACCTTCCAAAGGGGTGACAACCCTTGGAGTCCAAGTATTAGATGCTTTGTCTATGATGACGGTCTCTTCCTACACATATATTATGTTCTGTATAAGCACGTTTTACTTCAGGCATTGACTATGCATGCCATGTTGCTAATTTACTATCTCTTGCTTAAGTATATGCATTTTGATTATATTTCCTATCTCTTGTTGCATTGCATCCTACATACTTAGTACATTAAGACGTACTAACGTGTATTCTATGCCTACATGATGTCACTATGTAGGAACCGGAGCTCCTCACAATCACCCTCCCTGCGGCTAGTTGGTCATGTTGCAGATAAGCTATTGGTGAGTCCTCAAAGTTCAGGGACGTTAGCTATGTTATTCTTGCCTTTGTCATTTCTTTATATTGAACTCATTATACTATGATGGTGAGCCGGGAAAGTGTCTTGGCCCCCACTCAAGTCTATGTTTAGAGGTTTTGTTAGAACTAATGATATAATTATGCTTGATCTTTGACTCTTTTATGAGTTATGCTATTACAAACTTCCTTAGCCCCTTTATCCTTATTTTTGCTATCTTGTTGTTGTTTAATTGTTCCACGACCAAGGATGTGTAAATGATATGCTAAGAGACTTATTTGGATTCTCATTCTCCATGTTACATCTAGGCCCTAGGCTTGGGTCATGACAAACTTAGTTTTAGAGCACTAGGTTGTTAATAGTCCTCGGCATCCAACACACCGCATCAATTAGCATCTTATTCATGGCTATGAAGTGCACCACAACTATGAGTAAAAGGCTATGAGGTATTTTAGGAAATGTTTCCCTTCTTATTTTTCCATGTCGTGCTATAGAAGTTAAGCTAAGGCTTTCCCATAATGAATATTCTTTGCTAAATCATGCCTATCCCAAGAGGAAGAAGTGCTGGTACACTCAAAGAACAACTGACTCATGAAAAGTTTTAGGATGCTATTGCCATGTTAGCATAAGCTATGACTAACAAAATTAACCAAGGGGCCCAAGCCTCTCATGCCCCTACTCTGACATGTAGGGTAAGGGATTTCATGAGAATGAACCCACCGAAGTTCCATGGGTCTAAAGTGGATGAGGACCCTCAAGAATGTATTGGTTAGGTGTACAAAGTGTTGTCTGTCATAGGTGTTAGGTCGAAGGAGAAGATGGATTTGGCAGCTTACCAACTCAAGGGGGTGGCCTAAATATGGTTTACTCAATGGAAGGAAGAGAATAGGAACAGCAATATGATACTTTGGAAACAGTTTAAGGCAGTGTTTCTCAATCGGTTCTTTCCTCTTGAGCTAAGGGAAGCCAAAATGATGGAGTTCATGAATTTGAAGCAAGGGTCCATAAGTTTGAGGGAGTATGCCTTCAAGTTCAACCAACTCTCTAAATATGCTCCCTAATTTGTGGCCAAGCCAAGGTCTAAAATGAACAAGTTTATGATGGGTGTCTCCGATTTTGGTGAATAATGAGTGTCGCTCCACCATGTTGATTGGTGATATGGACTTGTTCCGGCTCATGACTTATGTCAACTAATTGTAGGGGAAAATTTGAGAAAAAGAAGAAGTGGTGAGGCCAAGAGGGCCCGTTTTGAAGGAAGGTTGCCAATTCCCAAGGGTGGCCGATTTCATCAAAGTCAAGGGTCTTCCAATGCTTCTAATAAAAGGTTTGCTAATGACAGCCCAAGGCTCCAAGGAGGTGGTAGTGTGGTGCCTAATACTATTTGCCCAAAATGTGGTAGAGGTCACAATGCCCCATGTTTGAAGGATACCAATGCTTGTTATGGGTGTGGTGAAGTGGGCCATAAGGTGATGGATTGTCCTCGTAATCAAAACAAGCGTACAGATGGTCGTCCATAAGGCCGAGATGCAAATGCAGTTCCTTTGAGAAGAGGAGGCAAACAAGGTGGTTCCCTAAGGCACAATCGGTTCTATGATCTTCAAGGGAGGCAAGGGGTAGATGAGGTGCCCAATGTCGTCACTTGTATATTAAAAGACCTTGATTGTGATGTGTATGTATTTATAGATCTGGGTGTCACTCTTTCTTTTGTTGCTCCTTTTGTTGCCAAAAAGTTTTATGTTTAACCTGAATTGTTGCTTGAGCCATATGAGGTGTCTACCCCCATTTGTGCATCTATTGCTTCTAGAAGGGTCTATAGAAATTGTCCCATTTTCATTTTGCATAAAATATTTACTTGTGATTTTGTTGAGTTGGATATGGTGGATTTTGATAACGTTAATGGGATGCATTGGTTGTATGCATATTATCTATTGATTATAGAACCTGTAGGGTCAAATTCCAATTCCCCGATGAACCCATCTTTTAGTGGGGAGATTCTTGATGTGGTGGTCAAGGTAGCTTCATTTCTTACATTAAAGCCCAAAAGTTGATTTCTAAGGGGTGCCTCTATCATCTTGTGAGGGTTAGGGATGTTGAGTCCAAAGTCCTTCCTATAGAGTCGGTTATGGTGGTAAATGAGTTCTTTGATGTCTTTCCTAATGAGCTTCCTGGTGTTCCTCCTGAAAGGGAAATAGATTTTGGCATAGACCTCCTTCTCAATACTCAACCCATTGTTATTCTCACTTACCGTATGGCCCCAGCGGAGTTAAAGGAGTTGAAAGAGCAATTAAGGGATTTGTTAGAGAAGGCTTTTACTAGAACTAGCCAATCACCTTGGGGTGCACCAATGTTGTTTGTGAAGAAGAACAATGGTTCTCTTAGAATGTGCATTGATTACTGGCAACTTAATAGGGTCACCATCAAGAATAAGTACCCTCTACCAAGGATTGATGATCTTTTTAACCAACTTCAAGGGGCTAGTTACTTCTCTAACATTGAACATCGGTCCGGGTATCCCCAAGTGAAAGGTGAGGGAATGTGACATTCCCAAGACGGCCTTCCGAACTAGGTATGGGCACTATGAGTTTGTGATTATGTCCTTCGGTTTGACTAATGCACCGGCTATGTTCATGGATCTTGTGAATAGGATCTTTAAACCCTACCTTGATCTGTTTGTGGTGGTTTTCATTAATGATATCTTGATTTATACCCGTAGCGAGGAGGAGCATGTGGATCACTTGAGAGAGGTGTTACAAGTCTTGAGGGAGGAGAAGTTGTATGCCAAATATGAGAAATGTGAGATTTGTTTGAAAAAGGTTGTCTTTCTAGGTCATGTGGTGTCGAGTAGTGGTATAAAGGTGGATCTTAAGAAGAAGGTGGTAATCAAAAATTGGCCTAGACCTTTGACTCCATCGTACATTAGAAGCTTCTTGGGATTAGCGGGTTATTACCGAAGGTTTGTGAATGGGTTCTCATCTATTGCTTCTCCTATGACTAAGTTGCCTCAAAACAAGGCAAAGTTTTTGTGAACCGATGAGTGTGAAAAGAGTTTCCAAACCTTGAAAGATACACTTGTCTCTGCTCCTATCTTGTCTCTACAAGAACAGTTGGAAGGGTTTGATGTGTATTGTGATGCCTCAAAGATTGGTATGGGTTGTGGTTGATAGAATGACAAAGTCCGCTCATTTCCTACAAGTTAAGACTACATATGGTGCCGAAGACTATTCTAGATTGTACATTCATGAGTTGGTTAGATTACATGGGGTGCTTTTTTCTATCATATCGGATCGTGGTGCTCAATTCATTTCACTTTTGGAGGTCCTTCCAAAGAGGTCTTGGTACAAAGGTTAAGCTTAGTACGACCTTTCACCCTCAAACGGATGGCCAAGGCAAAAGAATTGTCCAAACTCTTGAGGATATGCTTAGGGCTTGTATTTTGGAGTTTAAGGGTACTTGGATGATCATCTTCCACTTATTGAGTTTGCAACAATAGCTATCATTCTTGCATTGGTATGGCTACTTTAGAGGCTCTAAATAGTAGACGTTGTAGATCACTGGTTGGGTGGTTTGAAGTGGGAGAGATGGCTTTGTTGGGTCAAGATCTGGTTATAGAGGCCATGGAGAAGGTGAGGATGATAAGGGAAAGGTTCAAAACAGCCCAAAGTCAAGAAAACTCCTATGCCAATGTAAGGAGAAGGGATCTTGAATTTATGATTGGTTATTAGGTCTATTTGGAGGTCTCACCCATGAAGGGTGTGGTTCATTTTGATAAGAAAGGTAAATTGAGTCAAAGATTTGTTGGTCCTTATAAAGCGTTGAAGAGGATTGGTAAGGTGGCTTATGAGTTTGAGTTTCCCAATGATATGAATATGGTTCATTCGGTCTTTCATGTGTTTATGTTGAGGAAGTATGTGGGTGGCCCAAGTACCATTGTGCCTCTTGATGTTATGAGTCTTGTTGAAGATAATTTGACTTATGAAGAGGTTTCGTGTCATGACCCAAGCCTAGGGCCTAGACGTGACACAGCGCATAGGGAACTCAAAGGGACCCCAAGCAAACCTCTTAACATATCATTACACATCCTTGGTCACGAAAGCAATTAAATAACATTAAAAGAGTAGAAAAAAGAAAAAATGGGGCTAAGGGACGTCTTTCATAGAATAAAAGATCATAAGAGAGTCAAGACTCATACCATCAATACATATCTTGTCCAACAACACCTCTAAACATAAAACTTAGCGGGGCCAAGACAATCAATCGGGCTTACCCTCATAGTCAAGCACACAATAAAAAGGAAAGTGAATCTTTATACATAGAAAAAGAGCAAGTCAGGGTCCCCGAATTTGAGGACTCACCACTTGCTTTGTAGGGAAACCACACTAGCCATGTGGAGGAGGATGATCAAGTGAGGCTCCATTTCCTACATGGTGACATCTTGTAGGCATAGATTATGCGTTAGTACATTTGAATGTACTAAGTATGTAGGATGGAATGCAACAAGAGATAAGCACGATAAGCAAAATGCATAACGTAGGCGATGAATAAGCATATAACAATATGGCATGTATGAATGATGCTTGAAGTAAAATAATGTTTATATAGAACATAATACATGTGTAAGAAGAGACCATTAATAGTAAATATCTAAGGCCTACCACCTTGTTGGAAAGGCGAATAAGGTACGAACCTCTCAATTGGTTGATGAGGTACAACACCCCTCAACAAGGTTGGTGAGGTACAAACCCCCCCCCCAACATGGTTGATGGGGTACAAACCCCCAAACTTGGTTATCAACGTATAAACCCCTCGATATGGTTGCGAGGGCCTGCTACCTCCCAAGCGAGCCGATCGAGGGACAAATCCCTCAATAAGGTTGCACAGGCCTACCACCTCCCGAGCGAGGCGATCGAGGTTTAAACCCCTCAACAAGGCTACCCGAGCCTACAACTTGCCGAGTGAGGCTTGGTCAATTCCCAACAATATAGAGATAATATCATATAAATACATTCCTTTCATCATCATAGAGTTATTTAACTCATAAGACATGCGTTCTACCTTCAATTCCTCAAGAAATCATAACCTGACATTTTATGGCAGGTGTGTAGTGCTAGTGTAAAACCATCCAATTCAAGAGTGGAGTCATGTTACAAAGTTCAGTGTAAAACCATCAATATATACTTGGTAACACCCTCAAGCAATATACATCAAAACCCTTCATTAAATCTCATAATAGATCATAGATTCATAGATCAAAACATGCTAAAACAATCACAATTGCATGAATACCAACAAAGTGTGTAGTAAAATTCATAATAAGTAAGACCCATGAGTAAATCAACTTTAAATCATTTCAGTAAAGGAAAACTTAGGCATCATGGGTGAAAGGAACCCATGAAAGAAACTCGCATATCTTGACTTAGGAGAATCCTTAAAGAAGATTGAAGATAGAGACTTGAAACTTGACGAGAATCTTTAGGTTCGGATGCGTCTTGGGACTTGATTGGAGATAAAATATTGTATAAGTGTTTGAGGTAGTATTTGGAATGTCTTGAATGATATGAGGATGAAATAACGCTATGTATAGGTATTTTTAGGCATGGGAACACTTAGGCACAAGACCCAAAAGTCTTGGACCGAACAAGTAAACTAGTAGATTTTAACACTGTGGCGCCCTTGGTACATCACGCCAGGGGCGCTGATCGCCACTGGAAATCGCATTTTTGCGATTTCCAAATTTTGCTATGGTTGCTGTTAAATTAGGTTTAGACCCATTTACCACTCAATTTGACCCGGCAAACAAGAATATGAAGTTGGATTTTCAATATCACACATGGATTTTGAGATATATACAAATTACGATTCAGGGCACTTCCGAGGCACATTTTTGGGCACTTTCTGGAGTCGTTTCAATATGTCCCCCTTGGGAATATTTGTCCCCGAATGTCAAAGAAGATGTAAATAAGAAGAGTAATTATGAAGAAATCAACCCCAACAAGAATGCAACAACATACTTAAAACACCATTTTTAAAATCTCAACATAAGTGTAAAATCACCATGAACATTGTCAATATAGACATGAATGCATGCAAATGACTTAGGGGCTGGAACATGAGACATGACATCACATAGAATACTTAGAATTAGTACCTTAGACTTTAGTAGGATGGAAGAGATAAGTATATCATTTTTGCATGTCCGCTTCGGCCTCCCATGTAGCACTTTCGACTTGTTGATTCCTCCAAAGGACCTTAACGAAAGCAACATCCTTGTTCCTCAACTTCTTCACATGTCTATACAAGATATCTATTGGAACCTCTTCATATGACATGTTTTCTTCAATTAGCCCCACAACATCAAGAGGCACAATAGCATTAGGATCACCCGCACACTTCCTCCACATAGATACATGAAAGACCGGATGAACCAATTCAATTTCACTTGGAAAATCCAACTCTTAAGCTACCTTACTAATCCTCCTCATCACACTATATGGACCCACATATCTAGGGCTTAACTTTCCCTTCTTATGAGAATGAACCACACCATTCATGGGTGACACCTTCAAATACACCAAATCACCAACCTTAAACTCAAGCTCCCTCCTTCTAACATCGGCATAAGACTTTTGGCGACTTTGGGCTGTTTTCAACCTTTATCTAATCATCATTACCTTCTCCATAGCATCCATAACAAGATCTGGACCCAATAAAGCCAACTCTCCAACCTCAAAGCACCCAACTGGTGATCTACAAGGTCTACCATAGAGAGCCTCAAAAGATGCCATACCAATGCTTGAATGATAGCTATTCTTATATGCAAACTCAATCAATGGAAGATGATCATCCCAACTACCCTTAAGCTCTAATACACAATCCCTAAGCATGTCCTCAAGTGTTTGGATAGGTCTTTCGGCTTGGCCATCCTCTTGGGGGTGAAAGGTCGTACTAAGCTTTACCTTGGTTCCAAGACCCCCTTGGAAGGACCTCCAAAAGTGTGAAGTGAATTGTGCACCATGATCCAGTATAATGGAAAAAGGAACCCCATGCAACCTTACCAAGTCATGGATGTACAACCTAGCATAATCTTCAGCCCCATGTGTAGTCTTAACCGGTAGAAAGTGAGCAGATTTTGTCATCATATCAACCACAACCCAAATGGAAACAAACCCCTTCTAATCTTGGGAAACCCAACAACAAAATCCATATTAATATCTTCCCACTTCCAAGTAGAATTCTCTAGATCTTGAGCTAGGCCACCCGGCCTTTGATGTTCGGCTTTGACTTGTTGGCAACTATGACAGCTGGAGAAAAATTTGGCAATGTCTCTCTTCATACCTCCCCACCAATATAGCACTCTCAAATCTATGTACATCTTAATAGAATCAGGGTGAATAGAATAGGAAGAACCATGAGCCTCATCAAGAATCAATTCTCTCAATCCATCAATACAAGCCACACATAACCTACCTTGGTATCTAAGGGTACCATCTCCCCCTTGGGAGAAAACCTCCACTTTACCATCTTTTACCAATGCCTTCAATTCTAATAAAGCATGGTCAAGATCTTGCTTAGCTTTCACCTCCTCAACCAATGAAGATTTAGACCCATCAACAACAACAACACCACCATTATCAACCTCTTCCAACCTAACTCACAATCTAGTCAACCGATGGACCTCCCTAGCCACCCATTTGCCACCGTCATCAACATGAGTTAGGCTACCCATAGATACGTAACTCAAAGCATCTGCCACAACATTAGCCTTACCGAGATTATAATGCACACTCATATCATAGTCCTTAAGAATTTCTAGCCACCTTCTTTGCCTCAGGTTGAGATCTTTTTGAGTGAATACATATTGGAGACTCTTATGATCGGTAAACATACCAACATGCATACCATACAAATCATGACGCCTTTCAAAGCAAGAACCATGGAAGCTAACTCAAGATCATGGGTAGGATAATTCTTTTCATGCAATTTGAGTTGTCTAGAAGTAAAGGCTATCACCTTACCATTTTGTGTCAAAACACAACCAAAACCAACCCTTGAAGCATCACAATACACACAATCTTTCTAGCCCATCCAATAGTGATAATATAGGAGTGGAAACAAGCTTATCCTTCAATGTTAGGAAACTCTTTTCACACTCATCAGACCACAAAAATTTGGCTTTCTTTTGAGTGAACTTGGTCATAGGAAAAGCAATCGAAGAGAACCCATTCACAAACCTCCAATAGTAAGCCGCTAAGCCCAAGATGATCCTAATGTCCATGGGGTCAATGTCTAGGTTGATTCCTAATCACATCCATCTTTTTAGGATCCTCCTAAATACCGCCCCCCACAACACATGACCTAAAAAGGCACCCTCTCTTAACCTAAATTCACATTTATCATACTATAACACCCCATATCTTATGGCTTTTCAAATTAGCGCCAATTCTTAAAAGTGCATTAATATAAAATTAGAGGCGATATATATGTCTAACGCTGAAGGGGGTCAAGGGTAAATAAGTTTTAAGTCAAATTGAGAAGATCAAGACCTTAAAAAAAGTGAAAGAAGTGAGGTTCTTGTAGGACCTAGGAAGCTAGCAGGCGAGTCACCTACATGCTTAGCTTAAATATGCTAGTTAAACGGAGACGAGGCCCGACACCAAATCTGTCCATGTCCGATAATGAATAAAATTCGTGTTAAGTGTGTGACTTTGTCCCACGTTTTAGCATCGTAAATGGACAATATTTTAAGCCCAAGAATAGTAGAGAAAGGGCCCAAGTACAACACAACTCACTTGGTGAATTGGGCCAAAACTAAGGAGAAAAGGGAAAAGTGGGCAGTCAAGGTCCAACCAATTTGAACCCAATCAGGCCCAAGCGAAAGGGCCAAGAAGCTATATAACTATCTTAACAAATTAAGGTTAAAAATGCCTTAGTAAGTTGGCAAAAATCCCCCTTCAAAAAAGATTTAAAACAGCTCCCTTAAGTTATTTTAATTTGGACAAAAAATTTGTTTTTCTTGGTTATTCTTTGCTCTCTTTCAGTGTGTGAAAAGTAGCACTCACTACCCTACAAGGATTCCTAAAGCAAGCCTAAACCTTGAAGTTAAAGGGGAGTAATGATACTTGTGTACATATTATGGTTTGTTTATGAAAACCAAGAAGTATATGCTAGTTGTGCTTGTGCTGGAAATTTGGACAGCATGTGTCTTGAGGATTGTTGTGCACTTTTCTTGTTATTTAAGAGGCTTTTCTCTTCTTGGTTGTCTGAGTGATAAAGTAAGACTTATGTTCTTAACAAGGTCTATTTTGTTAGTGATGTAACCAGGTTTCTGCTCCTTATTTACAGCCTGCAAGAGTGAGTTCTTATATGATATCGTAATTGTGTTCTTAGTACGAACTTGTGGGCTGGTGGTTGGGAATTGTTGATCCACGAACTCCATCTACTTTGGAACTTATTTTGGGCTGCTTTAAGGCTTATTGTATGTGTAAGTATGTTATATGCAGTTTGGTTGAAGTTAAAACAGATTTGGGATTGTTGACATTGAAATGTAGCGAGACGATGTAACGTTATGCCACCTACTTGTATGTTTTGTATGTTGTGTGGAATTGCTATGTGTGGGATATTGTAAGAATATTATAGAACTAAAATAGGATGCACATGATATGTATATGAGAATGTGTATTAGAAAATACGATTAGAGGTGGAAAGGTTGAAAGGATACGCTAGGGTTTATAATTATACGCTTGTTGCCCATGTGTTATTTTTTTTTATGAGAATGGGCTGCCAAGAAGTGTTTATTTGTTGCTAATACTAGTATTATTGCCTAATATATTGTAGACAAATATTTGGGGGGAAAAGCATTTACTCCAAGGTAATAACGAGGTATGTAAGGCTACTTCATTTCATATTATTTGGCATGAAACAAGGATCCCTCCTTGGCACATAAAGGCACTTACCAACTCTGACAAAACTACTGACCGTGTCTCCACTCTTTCACATGTTCATATTCTCCCATACATAGTCACCTTCAAAATATGCATACATACTTGTATACCAAGACACATGGGTTCGTGTTCCTAAATAAAGTTCACAAGTTGTTTCATCTCATACGCATGTCATTACTTGTGTAACGTACTCTTTTCATTGACATATTATCTTGTATGATTATTTACATGTCGCATGCTACAACTACAGTCCTCAGCTCCAATATTATGACCACCAAAAGAATCATCTCAAAGTAATTGAAAGGTAAAGTATATTGCTTACCAATGGGTAGTAACCCGAGGGGTGGAAGAATCACCTAGCCAGGGTCGATCCTATCATGGGGGGTAGCCCAAGGAGTTAAAAGAAAAGCCTAGCTAGGGCCGATCCCGATATAGATTTATCACTAATCAGCTGATCATTTGTATTACATATTCTTGCACCGATTATATAGTAAGGTAAAGTAATAAAAGGAACATAAGGTACATGATCCCACAGTATAACTAAAGGTGGTCTCTTATCCTACACCAGTGCATAGTTTCATTTGAGTTGTTACTTCACATACAGTGTTTCCTGCCTTACATATTAGTACATTATCTCGACTGACGTCCCTTATTGGGGACCTGCATTTCATGCTGCAAGTACAGGTGCTAGTAGATCTCCCTAGTAGGAGTATAGGGTATCCAGCTGTTGTTACCAAGCTCCAGGTTGCTTCGAAGCTTTATGTGTCTAGAGATTATATTTTTGTATTGTATAGTTAGTTGAGGTGGGGCCTGTCCTGACCCTTATCAGATGCTTTTCCTTATCTAGAGGCTTTGTAGAATATGTAAATTAAAGTGTGGTCATGTCTCGTACTTTAGAAAACGTGGCCCCAACGGCCTAGCCATATGCATTTCCTTTTGGCTTGTTATTACTGCTTACTTTCTTAAAGGCATGTTGAATGAAAAAATCCCTTATAATATGTATAGAAAGTGTATGGATACAGGTTGGTTCTCCCGAGCCTTATCTATAACACCCCACACCTTACAATACTGGTACAATTCAAAGGAAACATGACATGGTTTGGAAAAAGTGACGCTTAATCTTAAAAGTGTTTGAATCTCGCGTTAATGGGCCATATGTGCGTTTAACGCTTAAGAGGGGCGAGTGAATACATGCTTTGTGTTGTAATGAGGATATTAAGACCTTAAATGAAGTAAATAATTGAGGTGCTTGTAGGAGTTAGTAAGCAAGTGGGTGAGTCACTTGCTTGCTTAGCTCAAATCGTTAGTTAAACGGCGACCAGGCTCGAAGTCGAATTTATCTAGGTTCGATTACGAATAAAGTTCGTGTTAAGGGTGTAACTTTAGCCCATGTTTTAGCATCATAA
>JAPFFP010101688.1:0-19642 GCA_026153255.1 Solanum medicagineum | reverse complement strand
CTTGAATTCAAAGTGGGTGATTGGGTTTATTTGAAAGTTTCTCCAATGAAAGATGTGGTCCATTTTGGTAAAAAAGGGAAGTTGAGTCCAAGATAGGTTGGTCCTTATGAGGTCTTGAGGAGGGTTGGAAAGGTAGCTTATGAATTGAAGTTTCCTAGTGAAATGAATTTGGTTCATCATGTGTTCCATGTCTCAATGTTGAGGAAATATGTTGGTGATCCAAATGCTATTGTGCCTCTTGATGTCATGGGTTTGTTGAGGATAACTTGACTTATGAGGAGGTTCCGGTTCCGATCCTAAATAGCCAAGTGAAGAGATTGAGGAATAAGGACGCGACATCCGTTAAGGTCCTTTGGAGGAACCAACAAATTAAAAGTGCTACTTGGGAGGCCGAAACGGACATGCAAAAAATCCTTATCTTTTCCACTCCACTCAAGCCTAAGGTACTAATTCTAAGTTCCCTATGTGATTTCAAGTCTTATGTTTCAGCCCCTATGTCATTCATATGCATTCATGTTTAAATTGGCAAGTTTATGATGATTTACACTTACATTGAAATTTTGAAAATGGTGTTTTAAATGTAATGTTGCACTTTAGTTGTGGCTGGTTTGTTTTTGATCATTCTTGTCTTATACGTCTCTTTACATTTTGGGACGAATGTTCCTAACAGGGAGATATTGAAACCACCCCAAAAAGTGCCTAAAAACGTGCCTCAGAATGCCCAGAATTTTAATTTCCATATATCTCAAAACTCATTCATTATTTCGAAAATTCGACTTCATATTTGTGATCAGGGGGTCAAAGTTAGGTGAAAAAGGGACTAACCCTAATTTAAGGGCAAAAGATTAGCAATTATGATTTTCGAAAGTGCAATTTCCAGAGAGCAGTGCGCCGCTTCCATGACGCGCACTAGTACATTTTTGTGACTGTTTTTTTTAGTTCGTCTAAAATTTTCTAAGTGTGGGCCTAAGTGTTCCAGACGTGTTTTACCTATACTTAGCCAAATTTCACCCTCATATTATCCTAAACATTTCCCAATACTCACTCAAACACTTAGTCATATTTTCACTCCCCAAACTCAAGTCCCAAACCCTTATCCAAAGCTAAGGTTCTCCTTCAAGGTTCTTCTTCAAGCTTCAAGTCTCCATCTCCAATCTTCACCAAGTTCATCTCCAAGCTAAGGTATGTGGGTTTCTTTCATGAGTTCCTTTCACCCATGATACCCAAGCCTCCTTTTACTCAAATTGCATGATTTAAAGTTGATTTATAAATGGGTCTTGATTATTATGAAATTCACTGCACACTATGTTAAAGCTATGTAAAGTGACTGTTTTTCGATATTTTGAGTTATAAGTCTTTGATATATTGTAGATTTGATGAGGGATTTTGATGTATATTTCTAGAGGGTGTTGCAAGGTGTTGATTGATGATTTTACAATGAATTTTCTTGGATAATTTCATCTCTATATTTCATGGTTTTATGCTAGCATTACACACCCTCTAAGTGTTTGATAAAATGTCTGGATGTGTTTTCTTGAGGAGTTGAAAGTCCAAAGCATGACATATGATATGATTGACTATATGATGATGAAATGAGCTTATGTATATGATATATTCTATATAAAGTGTTGCATTAGATCATGCCTTATCTGGGTGACCTGGTTGAGGGGTCAACATCTCAACCACTAGGGTGATGGGTGCTATTATCACTAACCTTGATAAGGGGTTTGTACCTCACACATTAAGGTGATGGGTGCTATCATCACTAACCTTGATGAGGGGTTTCTACCTCACACAGTAGGGTGATGGGTGCTATCATCACTAACCTACCAAAGGGTTTGTACTTTGAAAATCTAGCTTTGTCTCTTCTACACATATGATATTCTATATGAGCATGAATTACTTAAGCATATTTTACCTATGCATTGATCATACGTGTCATATTGTTATAAGTATGCCTATTTCCTATTGTTATGCATTTTGATTATGATGCTCAATTCTTTTTTACATTGCATCCTACATACTTAGTACATTTAAATGTACTAACACATACTCTATGCCTACATGATGTCACCAAATAGGAACTAGTGCCCATGTTGACCATCCTCCTCCTCCACGTGGCTAGTTCGGTGATATTCAAGCTAGTTGGTGACTCCACCACTTCAGGGACCTTAGTCTATGATTGTCCTATTATGTATTGAGACATTCTTCTTTTTTGTCTATTTTGACCTTGAGGGTGAGCCTGGTTGCTTTGTCTTGGACCCCGTTCTTATCTATGTATAGAGGTTTTTGTTGGACATGTTATGTATCTATACTAAGAGCCTTGACTCTATTATTCTTGATGTCTATGATATGAGCTTGTCTCTTGTCTCTTGATTATGATGATGTGCAAGCTTTCCCTTAGTCCCATTGCCCCTATCTTATTCTTTTTATGTTGTATCTATTGCTTTTGCGACCAAGGATGTGTAATGATGTTCGAAGTGGCTTGCTTAAGGTCCTTTTGGGTTCCCCTTGTGCCGTGTCATGTCTAGGCCCTAGGCTTGGGTCATGACACAGATAGGTTCCCACTAACAGTACTCTGATGTTGAGTTGATGGTATGAGTCTTGATTGATGTTGATGAGTCATTGTCTACTCTTTATACTTGCTTTAGATAGACATTTGACATTTTGATTGGCTATTATTCTGATTTGATATTGTATAATATTATTCTACCTATTTCTATTTCATGCAGCCATTTTGCATACCGTATATTCACGTACTAATGCCACCCGGCGCTACATCATTTCATGATGCAGATACAGGTGTTATAGATCATCAGCAGGCACATCGTTGAGAATCTATGATGTTCAGCTGATTGGTGAGCATCCCTTACTTCGGAGGATTCATTACCTTTATTTCATCTTTCTTTAGAGTTAGACTTGATTAGTTTTACTTTATTTGATTTAAGGTAGCCATGGGTCTGTCATTGGCATGGCTTGATAATGATAGAGGCTTGATAGACTAGAGTTGAATGTTGATGTTAAGACTTGTTGAGCTAGTTCCTTCTACTAGCCCTTTTATTTATTAATATTATCATTTTGAGACTAGATGGGATGTGCCTATTACTTTCCTTAGTCTTTCGCTGATTTTCTTGAGTTTATTCATCAAATGAATGTGATGAGGCCAAGTGGTTCGCTTAGGGACTAGCAATAGTCTCTAAGTGCTGGTTACGTATAGGGTACCGTCCCGGGGCGTGACAGAAGTAGAAAATCACAGTAAAATCATGATCTTTGCTATAGAGTAGAACATCACAATAAAATTGTGATCCTTCTCTTTTCTTCCGGAAAGTGTCATGACTTTTCGATGGAGTAGAAAATCACGGTACAACCTGACCTTTCTTACAAAGTAGAAAATTACTGTAAAATCGTGATCTTTGTCTTTTCTTCAGAAAACTGCCAACATTTGTTTCACACACACATTTTTATGCTGAAATATAATTATAACAAATTTTAAAAGTGAAACCATCACTCTCTCTCTCTCTCTCTCTCTCTCTCTCTCTCTCTCTCTCTCTCTCTCTCTCTCTCTCTCTCTCTTGGGGGTTGAAAGGATGATTCATTACTACATTAACGCAAATCAAAATCAGCCCTACCGAGTAGAGCTGATGGTTGTGAGTTCAAATTTGTCTGGATCACACCCCGACCCTGGGATAGAAAAGTTTCCAAATTAAGCTTTCTAGCAAAAGTAGTTCCTACGATGTCTACCTGTAATGGTAGTCGGGCATACATTGGTGGAACTTTCAAAAATCGTGATTCATCAAAATTCCGCTGCTGTATACCTGTATTGGCCAAAGCATCCACTATCTCTATTTTGTTCTCTAAACACATGTGCCCTCCTTGGAGATCCTAGCATCTTCATTAGGTGCCTGCATTCAAAGATTAAGTTTTCATAGAGTGAGTTCCCTTTTTTGATCATTGAGATTATTTCAAGTAAATCAGTATCGATTTCTAGGGGGGTCAGGTTTTTGTCTGCTGCCCACTTGAGTCCTTTATGTAGCGCTTCCAACTCCACCATTACTCTCTTAATATTAAAACTTACATCAGTATTGAGTTGGTCAAGTATTTATTTTCAATATATAATAAGTGTGTTATAAATCAACTCAGCATCGAGCTGCATTTTAATACAAAGAATATAATAACTAAGATATGAAAGTCTCATAAAAGTAATAAATTAAATATTATATTTTTTACCATTAACTCTTAACTAAAATGTGGAAAACTTTTGTTATTACTATGGTCTTGTGTACCCATTTTGGGCATAGATATTTCTGATTTTAGCTGAGAATATCATGTATAATTAAATTATTTATTCGATACTTTATTTGGGAAAAGGCATAAATTATCTCCCGAAGTTGTCCTGAAAAGTCATTTACACACCTTAACTATCTAAGTGACCTATTACACACCTATACTTCTCAAAAGTAAAACTATTACACACCTTTACACCTTAAAACTGATGTGCCAAAATAACAAAAATAAAAAAATAAAAAAATAAAAGTAGGCGCGTCAGAATCAGTTTTAAAGTAAAAAAGAAAAATTAAAATACCCCTTATACCTCCTCCCCTACCCACATCTCATCTTCTTCACACCCCACCATTGTCATCTTCTTCACATTAACAAGAACAACTGAGAAACAAGTTACATAAAAAATACAACTCTTTTACCCTTAAATCTCTCAGCAAGAAGAATCAAAATAGTATCAAGTGTAATTCTTAACCGAAACTTTGTAAGTTTTGAGTTTTGTTTATTAACAAAGGGTTTCTTTATATCATAAATAAGGTAAAATTTTCAGAATTTCTTAGCCACCAGAGCATTAATAGTGGGCTTTGTTGAGTGAATAGGATGAGAGATCGATTGAAAAGGGGAATAAAATTATTTCCCTTTTATCCCTATCTTTTATGGAATGTCTAAGAAGAATATAAAAAAAGTAAAAAAAATATATATCCAGATCTGAAAAATATTTGTAACTGGAAAATTAGAGCAAATTTGCTTAGTTGAACCAGATTCATGGTTTGAAAAATAGTATAAGTTTTTATTTTTGCTGCAAAGTTTTGCTCTGGATTTCGACCTTGGTGGCCATGGCTGAAAGTTCGTCTTTGCAATGGCCATGGTTGAAAGTTCTTTGCAATGCTAATGAAGAAGATGTAATTATTACATATTTTTAATAATTAATTAGGGATTATTAGTATAAAAATAGTTAATAAAAGAAAAACTAATGATTAAAGAAAAAGAAAACAAAAAAGATATAAGAAATTATAACTCTTGACGTGGCGCTGATGTGGTGCTAACATGGCGCTGACGTGGCAGCAAGTGTAATATACCACTTGCTTGTGAGAGTGGTGTTACACTTCTAAGTGTATAATAGTTTCACTTTTGAGAAGTATAAGTGTGTAATAGGTCTTAGATAGTTAAGGTGTGTAAATGACTTTTCACGACAACTTTGATGGGGAATTTAAGGCCGATCTATTTAACAAAATAAAAAATTTATATCTTATATTTCAGGCATTATTATTTTTAACACTCTGTTTTGATAATATTGAATAATTCTATGAAATTATATACTACATGGTTCAACATACACGTGTAATGCACGTGTCAGGAAGCTAGTAACTCCTAATGATTTCTCTGTCAACTTAATCTGTTTCGTTAATTTCTCATTCGAAAGATGAAAATTAAATAAAATAGTTAAATTTTAGTAGATAGATGGTCAAATATTAAATTATTTTATGAACGCTTTTATTAGTAGAGTGATCATTTTAAATGGAATATGATCAAGAGATCATTAGGTACATATATGGGGGGAGCTAGTGGGACAAAGTTTATTTAATTTTTTATCAACAAATTATATTATAAATTACGAGTTGAACTATGTGAAAATTATGTCTTTGCTATGAAGTAGAAAATTGCAGTAAAATCGCAATCTTTCTTATAGAGTAGAAAATCACAGTAAAATCATGATCTTTCTCTTTTCTTCGGAAAATTGTCATCCTTTACTATGGAGTGGAAAACCACAGTAAAATCATGACTTTTCTTATAGAGTAAAAAATCACTGTAAAATCGTGTTCTTTGTCTTTTCTTCAGGAAACTGCCGGCATATATTTTCATGCACACATTTTTATGTTGAAATATAATTATAATATATAAAAAAGTTAAACAATCTCTCTCTCTCTCTCTCTCTCTCTCTCTCTCTCTCTCGCTGAAACTGTATTAATGCAAATTAAAACCAGCCCTACCGAGTACTGCTGATGGTCGTGAGTTCAAATTTGTCAGTTTTACATTGGTGAAACTTTCAAAAATCCTGATTCATCAGAATTTCCCTGTTGTACACTTGTACTGGCTAAAGCATCTACTACACTGTTTTGTTCTTTGAACACATGTGCTATCCTTGGAGCTTCTTGCAGCTTCATCAAGTACCAACATTCAAAGATTAAGTTGTGTCACGACCTGGACATAGGGCTTAGAAGTGACACGGCGAATGGGAACCCGAGAGCTCCCAAACAAGCCTCAAGATACCAAAACTCGCATCATCGGTTTGGAAGCGCATTCAACAATCCATAAATAGTTCTAAGGGATGGGAAAGTAGGACTCACACTATGGGGACATTATAGGGGAAAGGGATTCACATGAGTTCCTATAGCACATAAATACTAAGGGACAGATACGTAGGACTCACGCTATGGGGGCAATTCGGGACTTAGGATCTTTCCATCAAAAATATCATCAACTCACATAACAATAGTCCAAGATAACAAAATACATAACATAGACTTAAACATAACCATAGCATATATCATAAAGAGGTTTACAAGTTGTCTAATAATGGCTCTACATAGAAGGGTCGGGGGCCAAGATATACCCTGGACTCACCCTCAAATACACAAAGAGAACTAAATAACATAGGTAGATAGATGTTGATTCGTCCTTGGAATATAGGACTTACCACTACAAGCAACCTTGGAATCTGGGCTAAATGTCGAACGGTGTATGATCAAAGTCCTCGGTACCTACAAAGTGAAATCATGTAGGCAAGAGTATGTGTAAGTACGTTTAAATGTACTAAGTATGTAGGATGCAATGCATGAACTTACTAAACCCTGCATTTCAATGTTAGATGACAAGGGCACATTATAATGAAAGAGATATATAACAAAGAAGGTAGTATAACAAGATGTCATGAAATGGATGATGCATGAAATGCAAATGATGTTTATACATAGTGGGTATGTGACCTTAACCAATATGAGTAAGACCAAGTGAGCTATTACTTGGAATTCCGATGCTTACCCCTCATCAGTAAAGAGGTGGTTTACTTTCCACGGATAAACCATACTTCACCTTACGGGACTCCCATTTCATATGAAGCAACCTTCCTTATGGGCCTCCCATTTTGAATAGGTTTTCATATCAAAACATATCATATCATTTCTTCTCCTTACGGTCAACCCCATTTCGGAGGCATCTTTCTTGACGGGCCTCCCATTTTAGAAAAGAACCTATGCTAGGCACATAGTTCGAGGATAGAAAGAGAACCCTTCATCCATCAATGCTAAGTCATCATCCCAAAATAATACACTCAGACACACACACACACACACACACACACACATATATATTATACAGTGCTTTCAAGAGACAATAGTCATGTCTAAAACCATTTCAATGCATTCTTAGGCTTAAAGGTCAAAACATAAATTCGTAGTCAATATACTGATTCATAAGAGTAAGCTATTCATGTACAAAATGATGCAAGCACCCAAAATGCTCAAAGAGCCATAATCAATAGACATATATGTAATCACATTCTTGTCATAACCTATATCATATCAAAATCATTTGATAAAACATAATTGGGTTTAAACCACTTCATAATTTCCATAATAATCCATGTACATGAATGCAAACGCCATGAATGATGTGAGGAAAAATATGGGTAATTAAGATTCAATCTAAAATCAACAATATTGTATGAGATTCAATTGAAAACATAATTAAATCCACATTAAAAATCATAGTATAATCACCTCTGCATAAATAAGTCTTAAAGGGGACATGCATACTTGCAATCCCATAAACCCAAAGTAAATCTACACATGACAGTTTAAATCACATTCAAATAATCAAATAAATACTACCCATGCATAAATAGAATTTCAGGATTCATAACATTCAAAACCCATATTTAAAATAAGTTAGAAATCCATGAAATCACTTGAAAATAAGTTGGGTCTCCTTAATAGGAAGGTAATCAAGGATTAAACCCACATACCTCAAGAAACCCAAAGAATTTTGAAGAAAAATTGAGTTCCTTAGCTCCCAAGTTGAAATTCCCAAGAGATCTATTGAAAGTTGTTTTGAGATATTCAAATTATGAGGAATTGATTTGAATATTTGAAATAGGATTTAGGTCTTTAGATGACCTTAGAATAATTTAGCAATTCCTAGAAGACGAATAGAAAAAACCAAATTTATGAAAACGCCATTAATGAATCGGAGTAAAAATTTACCAAAAATCACTTGACTTAAGGGTAAACGGTCCATGTGGCGCTACATGGTCCGTGTAGAGTTCCCGTGAAACAACACTTAGAAAATTTTCTGAAAATTTAGATCTTGAACCAACACTTAGAATTATTTTCACACGAACCACCAAACGGACCTCCACACGACCCTTGTGGAGCCACATGGTTCGTGTGGTGCTCCCCTCTCCCCAACCTTAGGAAACTTTCGCGAAAAGTTACGAGATAATGACCCCATACTTAGAATATTTTTCACTCTGGAGACTTTACAGAAAGCCAAATTGCCCATCTCACACCATACGACCCGTGTTATTGGTTGTGTGGCCTCACTTAGCCCCAATGATGGGGTTTTCAAGCCTTGGCCACCCCATGGCTCCTCCACATGGCCCATGAAGTAACACACACCTAGTGTGGGGTGCCAGTGAGGTATGTATTATCTTGCAACTTTACCCCAAGGCCAACATGAAAGATTTGAGGCCAAGTGTGGTGTCACTTGAGGCCACACGACTTGTGTGACCCCAGACTGGCCGTGTGGTCTCTCTTGAGACATACTTGGTCCAAATCGTTGCCTGAAACGAGATTTCTCAAGGCCCAACAATGTCGTATGATATCTAGGTCATTATATCATCTCTCCCTTGGGAACATTCGTCCCCGAATGTGTAAGAACAGGGCTTGAAAGGCTTGAGTGAAAACATGAGACTTCCAAACACAAGATGCCATGTATAACTCATTATTTGAAAATCATCAAGTCATCAAATCTCATGTCAAAGTGAAATAAAATCATTCAAAACATCATAAAACCATTGTAATGCACATGAAAACATGTAATACCATGAGCCTCAAGAAAGAAAGAATTGGGACCAACGAGAAAGGAAGAACCTAATACCTTAGGCTTGAGTAGATTGAAAAAGATGGGGCGCGGTCATGTCCAATTCCGCCTTCCATGTAGCACTCTCCACATGTTGGTTCCTGCAAAGCACTTTCATCGATGACACATCCTTATTACGAAGCCGTTTTACTTGTCTATCCAAAATTTCTCCCGAGACTTCCTCATAAGATAAGTTCTCTTTAACCTCAATACCCTCCAAAGTAACAATAGTGCTTGGATCACCAACCATCTTTCTCAACATGGGCACATGGAAGACTGGGTGAATGGAACTCAATCCAGGGGTAACTCCACCTTATATGCCACATTCTCAATCCGCTCAATAATTTTGTAAGGGCCTATATACCGTGGACTTAGCTTTCCCTTTTTGCCAAAACGCATCACTCCTTTCATTGGTGAGACCTTCACAAACACCAAATCCCCAACTCAGAACTCAAAATCCCTCTTCCTAGCATCCGAAAAAGACTTTTGGTGACTTTGAGCCGTCTTCAACCTTTCTCTAAACAACTTCACTTTCTCCATAGAATCCATCACCAAGTTCGGGCCAATCAAAGCCAGCTCCCTCAACTCAAACCACCCTCTCGGAGACCTATACTTCTTACCATATAAGGCCTCAAATGGAGCCATACCAATGCTAGCATGGAAGCTATTATTATAAGCAAACTTTATAAGTGGGAGATGGTCGTCCCAGTTACCCTTGAACTCCAACACACAAGCCCTCAACATATCCTCCAATGTTTGAATCATCTGGCTTTCCCATCGGTTAGGGGATGAAAGGCGGTGCTCAACTTGACCTTACTACCAAGTCCCTTTTGAAACGACCTCCAAAAGTGTAAAGTAAATTAGGTACCCTGATCCGATATGATAGATCTAGGCACACCATGCAACCCTACCAATTCCCGAATGTACAACCTGGCATAGTCTTCGGCACCAAAAGTAGTCTTAACTAGTTGGACATGAGCCAATTTAGTCATCCGATCGATGATAAACCAAATGGAGTCAAATTGTTTCCGAGTCCGAGGCAACCCAACCACAAAATCTATATTTATGTCTTCCCACATCTAAGTAGAATATCAATATCTTGAGTCAACCCACCTTGTGTAAAGCCTTTTTGCCTATCTATTCTTTTTATTTCTCTTTATTCACCTTGGTTATATTTCATCTCTTCAACAAGTTTGGGCCTTTGATGCTCCACCTTCACTTGTTGACAATTCGGGAATTCAAATACAAACTTAGCTATGTCGCTCTTCATACCATGCCACCAATACACCTCCTTCAAATCCTGATACATTTTAGTGGACCCCGGGTGAATAGAATAATGAGAACTATGGGCTTCACTCATGATCACCTTTATAAGATCATCCATATTTGGAACACATAACCAGTCTTGATACCAAAGTACACCATCTCCCTCTTGGGAGAAAACCTCAATATTCTTTTCGGCAACAAATTTCTTCAATTCTACCAAGGGTGGATCTAAATCTTGCTAAGCCTTCACATCAACCACCACTAAAGATTCGACCCCATTTAGAACATGAATGCCACCATCATTGAAATCGGCCACTCTAACATCTAATCTAGCCAAATGATGAACTTCCATTGCCAACTCCTTCTTCCCTTCCTCAACGTGAGCCACAATCCCCATGGATAGCCTATTAAGAGCATCAGCTACCACATTTGCTTAGCGGGGGTGGTATAGAACACTCATGTCGTAATCCTTTAGGAGTTCCAACCATCTCCTTTGTCTCAAGTTAAGGTCCCTTTGGGTGAACACATATGGAAAACTCTTTTGATTGGTGAAAATATTAACATGCACCCCATACAAATAGTGTCTCCAAATTATCAAAGCAAAGACCACCGCTGCCAACTCAAGATCATGAGTTGGGTAATTATGCTCATGTACTTTCAATTACCTTGATGCATAAGCTATCACCTTACCATGTTGCATAAGTACACAACCCAACCCAATTCGAGAGGCATCATAATATACCACAAACTAATCCATGCCATTTGGTAGAGTCAAAACCGGAGCCGACGTAAGTCGATCCTTCTAAGTTTGGAAACTCTTCTTGCACTCATCTGACCATACAAACTTAGCCTTTTTTGGGTCAACTTGGTCAATGGAGATGCAATGGATGAGAACCCCACAACGAACTTTCTATAATAACCCGTTAACCCAAGGAAACTTCGAATGTCTGAAGGAGTCAATAGTCTAGGCCAATTCTTTACTGTCTCGATCTTCTTCATATCTACCTTAATATCATCACCGGATACCACATGACCCAGAAAAGCAATTTTACCCAACCAAAACTCACATTTGCTAAATTTGGCATACAACTTCTTCTCTCTCAAGGTTTGCAAAACCGATCTCAAATGATCCATATGCTCCCATTCTTCAAGAATAGATAAGAATATCATCAATGTAAACAACCAAAAACTATCAAGGAATGGCTTGAACACCCGATTCATAAGATCCATAAACACAGTTGGAGCATTAGTTAGGCCAAACGACATTACCACGAACTTAAAGTGTCTATATCTTGTTTGAAAGGTCGTCTTGGGAATGTCACATTCTCTAACCGTTAACTGATGATACCCGGAACGGAGGTCAATCTTCGAAAAGTGAGTAGTCCCTTGAAGTTGGTCAAACAAGTCATCGATCCTAGGCAATGGATACTTATTTTTAATGGTTAGCTTATTCAATTGCCTATAATCAATACACATCCGAAAAGATCCATCTTTCTTCCTTACAAATAACACCAGAGCACCCCATGGAGATATACTTGGCCTGATGAAACCTTTCTCTAACAAATCTTTTGACTAATCCTTCAATTCCTTCAACTCAGCAGTGCCATCTGATAAGGAGGAATAGAGATAGGTTAAGTATCCGGAAGAAGATCTATGCCAAATTCTACTTGCCTTTCAGGAGGAATACCAGGCAAGTCTTCGGAAAACATGTCTGGAAACTCATTCACCACCGGAACAAACTCAAGAGTAGGCAATTCGGACTCCATATCTTTAACCCTCACAATGTGATACATACATCCCTTGGAGATCATCTTTCTAGCTTTGACGTAGGAAATAAACCGACCTATAATAGCAGAGTCACTACCATTGTATTCAAGAACGGGCTCACCGGGAGGTTGGAACTTGACCTTCTGGGTTTTACAATCTATAGAGTCATATGATGCATGCAATCAATCCATTCCAATAATCACATCAAAATCATATATTTCAAGTTCCACAAGATCACACAGGAATACCTTATGCAACACAGAAACAAGACAACCACGATAGACCTTATGTGCAACAACTCACCCACTGGAGTATAAACCGAGTAAGGTTCCCTCAAAATTTCCAAACTCAAACCAAATTTAACAGTCAACAGAGGAGTCAAAAAAGAAAAGTTTGCACCCGGATCAAGTAAAGCATAAACATCAAATCAAAGACTTTTATTGTAGTAGTCACAATATCCAAAGCCTCCTCAACCTCCTAACGTGCATGAAGAGCATAGGATTCATTGTTCCTCCGAGAAATACCTTGAGGAACCCTTGTCTGACCTTGTCCACCTTGAGCCACCTGGCCTTGACCTTTCTGGGGGTTCTTGGGATAGTTTGCAACCTTGTGATTCTTATCACCACACCCGAAGCAAGCACCCATGATTCTCCAATGGTCACCCGTGTGGTGCTTCCCACATTTTTTACACAAAGGGTATCCCTGTCCACCACTAACCGGTCCCCTAGGAGGAGGCACTTCAGCATTAGCAACCTGAGCATTCGAACCTTAGCCCTGTTGGAAGCAACCAAAATCATCAACTTGAGAGCCGGAGAATCCACCATCAAAACGGGCTCTCTTAGGATCATGGATTCTTATCCCTTTGAGTTTCTCCCCTTCGATCTGTTTGGCATAGACCACAAGTCTAGAGATGTCCATGTCTCTATTAAGCATGGCTGTACGACATTCTTGTACAAGCAAGTCAGAAACACCGGAGATAAACTTGTGCATTCTTGCACAAGGATTAACCACAAGTGTCAGAGCATATTTTGAGAGCTTAGTGAACTTGAGGGCATAATGCCTCATACTTAGATTTACCCTGCCTTTGGTTGATAAACTCGGTCATCTTAGCTTCCCTAAGTTCAAGTGGGAAGAAACGATCCAAAAAAGCAAGCTTGAACTCTTCCTAATTAACAGTATCACCATAAACCCTCTCCATAAACCATTAAGTATACCACAGTTGTGCTACATCATTCAACTGATAGGCATCTAGCTCAGCGCTCTCCTCAGAGGTAACACCCATCACATTCAATAACTTAGAGAGCTCATCAATGAACTCCTGCATCCTTATCAGCCTTAGACCCAAAGAACTCCGGAGGATTCATCTGGGCGAAATCCCTCCTTATAGAATATGGGTGGGATCATGAGGCAGGTTGGCCTGCCTAGTCTAAGTAGTCACCACTTGGGCAAGCATGGCAAAGGCCGTACGGAATTCACCATTAGAGATAGACTCATCCATAGACCCTTGAGGTGGTTGACCTTCATTAGCCGGGGCCGGTCTGGCAGGTCTACCATGAGGCATCCTTTGAAGTAGAGCAAGGATACTATTCAAGGTCAAGAGCTAATCCAACTATTCACAGCACGATATAAGACTTGAAGAAGTGAAGCAATTCCTAAAACATCGTCGTAGTCTCCCACTTATAGGTATGGTGCACTTTACATCCATAAAGAGGACTCTACTTGACACAGCGTGTTGGGCTCCGAAGATAATTTACAAACCTAGGGCTCTGATACCATAGTTGTCATGACCCGGACCTAGGGCCTAGATGTGACACGATGAATGGGAACCCGAGTGTTCCCAAACAAGCCTCAAGATACCAAAACACGCATCATCGGTTTAATAGCGCATTCAACAATCAACAAATAGTTCTAAGAGACGAGAAAGTAGGATTCATGCTATGTGGAAATCATAGGGAAAGGGATTAAAATGAGTTCACATAGCACATGACAAATAAATACTAAGGGGCAGGTATGTAGGACTCATGCTATGGGTGCAATTCGGGATTTAGGAGCTTTCCATCAAACATATGATCAAGTCACATACCAATAGTCAAAGATAACCAAATACATGACATAGACTTAACCATAACCATAACATATATCGTAAAGAGGTTTACAAGGTATCCAACGATACCTCTACATAAATGGGTCGGGGGCCAAGACATACCCTGGGCTAACCCTCAAATACATAAAGAGAAGTAAATAACATAGATAAATAGATGTTGGATTGTCCTTGGAAGATAGGACTCACCACTACGCACAATCTTGGAATCCGAGCTAAGTGTCAAACGATGGATGATCAAAGTCCTCGGTCCCTACATGGTGAAATCATATAGGCAAGAGTATTCGTTAGTATGTTTGAATGTACTAAGTATGCGTGATGCAATGCATGAACTTACCCAATCCTGCATTTCAATGTTAGATGACAAGGTCACATGATATCGAAAAAAATATATAACAAAGAAGGTAGTATAATAAGATGCCATAAAACCAATGATGCATGAAATGCAAATGATGTTTATACATACTGGGGATGTGACCTCAACCGACATGAGTAAGACTAGGCGAGCTATTACTTGGAATCCCAATGATTACCCCTCATCGGTAGAGGTAGTTTACCTGCCAAGGGTAAACCATGCTTCACCTTACGGGCCTCCCATTTCGTATAAAGCAAGCTTCCTTATGGGCATCCCATTTCAGATAGGATTCTCATATCAAAACATATCATATCATTTCTTCTCCTTACGGGCTACCCCATTTCAGAGGCGTCTTTCCTTACAGGTATCCCATTTCAAAAAGGAACCTATGCTAGGCACATAGTTCGAGGATAGAGAGAGAACCCTCCATCCATCGGTGCTAAGTCATCATATAGACACACACACACACATACATGCTTTCAAGAGACAATAGTCATGTCCAGAACCATTTCAATGCAATCTTAGGCTTAAAGGCCAAAACGTAAATTCATAGTCAATATACCCATGTATAAGAATATCCCATTCATATACAAAATGGGGCAAGCACCCAAAATTATGAAAAGACATAATCAATAGATATATATGTGATTACATTCTTGTCATAACCAATATCATATTAAAATCATTTCATAAAATAATTGAGTTTAACCCACTTTATAATTTCCATAATAATCCATGTACATGAATGCAAATGCCATGAATGATGTGAGGAAAAGCATGGGTAAATAAGATTTAATCAAAAATCAACAATATTATATGAAATTCAAATGAAAACATAATTAAATCCACATTTAAAATCATAGTATAACCACCCATGCATAAACAAGTCTTAAAGGGGACATGCATACTTGTAATCCCATAAACACAAAGTAAATCCTCATATGATAGCTTAAATCACATTAAAAAAATCATCAAATAAATACTACCCATGCATAAATAGAATTTTAGTATTCATAACATTCAAAATCCCGATTTAAAGTAAGCTATAAGTCCATGAAATTATTTGAAAATGAGTTGAGTCTCCTTTATTGGAAGGTAATCAAGGATCAAACCCACATACCTTCACTAAAATAAAGAAACCCCAAAGAATTTTGATGAAAAGTTGAGTTCCTTAGCTCCCAAGTTGAAATTCCCAAGAGATCTTTTGAAAGTTATTTTGAGATATTCAAATTATGAGGAATAAGTTTGAATATTATAAATAGGTTTTAGGTCTTTAGATGACCTTAGAATAGCTTAGGAATTCCCAAAAGACCAATAGAAATAACAGAATTTATGAAAACACCATTAATGAATTGGAGTAAAAATTTACTGGAAGTCACTTGACTTGAGGTAAACGGTCCATGTGGCACTCTACGGCTCGTGTGGAGTGCCTATGAAACAATGCTTAGAAAATTTTCTGAAAATTTCAATCTTGAACCAACACTTAGAATTTTTTTCGCACGAACTACCAAACGGACCATTATATGATCCTTTTGGAGCCACACCATCTGTGTGGTGATCCTATCTCCCCAACCTTAGGAAAATTGCACAAAAGGTTACTAGACGGTGATCCCATGCTTAGAATATTTTTCACTCTAGAGACTTCACAGATGGTCAAACGACCCGTCTCACACCACACGACCCTGTGACTGGTCGTGTGGCACTCCCTTAGCCCCAATGATGGGGTTCCAAGCCTAGGCCACCCTACGGCTCCTCCACATGGCCCATGAAGTGTCACACGACTCGTTTGGGGTGCCAGTAAGGTATGCCTTAAGTTGCAACTCCACCCAAGGCCAACATGCAAGATTTAAGGCCAAGTGTGGTCTTACTTGAGGAAACACGGCTCATATGACCACTAGCCATGTGGTCTCTCTTGAGACATACTTGGTCCAAATCTTTGCTCGAAACAAGATTTCTCAAGGCCCAATGACGTCGTACGATATCCGAGTCATTACAAGTTGTCATAGAGCGAGTTTATATTTTTGATAATTGAGATTATTTCAAGTGAATCAGTAAGCGCTTGCAACTCAGCCATTGCTCTCTTAATATTAAAACATACATCAATATTGAGTTGGTCAAATATTTATTTATAATAGAAAATAAGCATGTTGTAAATCAACTTAGTACCGAGCTGCATTTTAATACAAAGAAAATAATAAATAAGATATGAAACTCTCAAAAAGATAATAATTTAAATACTATATTTTTTACCATTAACTCTTAACTAAAATATGAAAAACTTTGGTTAATATTAGGGTCTTGTATACCCATTTTGAGTATAGATATTTCTGATGTAGCTGAGAATATTATGCATAATTAAATTAATTATTTGATACTTTGTTTTAATAAGATAGATCTATTTTACAAAATCAAAAACTTATATCTTATTTTTTCATGCATGATTATTTTTAACACTCCATTTTGATAATGTATAATAATTATATAGAATTATATACTACATGGTTCGACATACACATGCAACGCTCGTGTCGAGAAGCTAGTAACTTCTAATAATTCATTTGTCAACTTAATCTATTTCGTTAATTGCTCATTAGAAAGATACAAATTAAATAAAATAGTTAAATTTTAGTAGTATAGATGGACAAATATTAAATTATTTTATGAATGCATGCCTTAGGAGAATGACCATCTTATATGGAATATCATCAAGAAATCACTAAGGTAAATATATGGGCAGAGCTAGAGGGACGAAATTCATTTAAAGTTTTTTAATCAAAAAATTATATTATATATTAAGTATTGAACCTTGTCAAAATTATGTCTTTGATATGAGTTAAAAATCATAGTATCGTGATCTTTCTTATGGAGTAGAACATCACAGTATAATCATGATCTTTCTCTTTTCTTCGGGAAAACTATCATGGCTTTGCTATAGAGTGAAAAATCATAATAAAATTGTGACCTTTCTTACATAATAGAAAATCACTGTAAAATCATGATCTTTGTCTTTCTTTAGGAAACTATTGGCATTTTGTTTCATGAACACATTTTTATGCTGAAATATAATTATAATAAATAAAAATATTAAACCATCACTCTCTCTCTCTCTCTCTCTCTCTCCCTCTCTTGATTGATTGATTAATTGAAAGGATGATTCATTACTGCATTAAAGCAAATTAAA
Organism: Solanum medicagineum; assembly: GCA_026153255.1. Classification (NCBI taxonomy): domain Eukaryota; kingdom Viridiplantae; phylum Streptophyta; class Magnoliopsida; order Solanales; family Solanaceae; genus Solanum; species Solanum medicagineum. The sequence goes on along the minus strand of JAPFFP010101688.1, from coordinate 1,555 downwards.
ATCAGCACTACAAAGTAGAGCTGATGGCTGGGAGTTCAAACAAGTCTGGGTCACACCCCAACCCTGGGATGGACAAGTTTTCAATTAACCTTTCTAAAAAAAGTAGTTCCTATAATATTTGCTTGTAACGACAGTTGGGCACACATTGGTGGAGCTTCCAGAAATCCTCATTCACCAAAATTCCCCTGTTGTACACCCGCACTATCCAAGCATCCGCTACTTATTTTGTTCCCTGAACACATATGTCATCCTTGGAGCTCCCAACAGCTAAATCATTAAAGATTAAGTTTTCATAGAGTGGGTTTCCTATTTTGATCATTGAAATTATTTTAAGTGGATCAATATTGATTTCTAGGGGGTTCAGATTTTTCTCAGTTGCCCACTTGAGTCCTTTATGAAGAAGCGCTTGCAACTCCACCATAGTTGTCTTAATATTAAAACATATATCAGTATTGTGTTAGTCAAATATTTATTTTTAATAGACAATAAGCGTGTTGTTGCATCGAGCTGCTTTTTAAAACAAAGAAAATAATAGTTAAGATATGAAAGTCTCAAAAGGATAATAATTTAAATGCTATATTTTTTTACCGTGAATTCTTAACTAAAATGTGAAAAACTTTTGTTAATATTATAGTCTTGTGTAACCATTTTGGGCATAGATATTTCTGATTTAGTTGAGAATATTATGTATAATTAAATTAACTATTTGATACTTTGTTTTAATATGACTGATCTATTTTACAAATTCAAAAACTTATATCTTTTTGCTTTCATGCATAATAGTTTTTTAACACTACATTTTGATAATATTGAATAATTATATAAAATTATATACTCCATGGTTCACCATACACGTGTAATGCACGTTTCGAGATGCTACTAACTCCTAATAATTCTTTTGTCAACTTAATCTATTTCGTCAATTTCTCATTAGAAAGATAAAAATTAAATAAAATAGTTAAATTTTAGTAGTACAAATGGTCAAATATTAAATTATTTTATGAATGCATTTGTTAGGAGAGTAATCATCTTATATGGAAAATCGTCAAGAGATCACTAAGGTACATATAGGGGGAGAGCTAGAGGGACCGATTTTATTTAAACTTCTTTAATCAAAAAATTATATTATAGATTACGTGTTGAACCTTGAGGAAATCATGTCTTTGCAATTAAGTAGAAAATCACAGTAAAATTGTGATCTTTTTTACAGAGTAGAAAATCACAGTAAAGTCGTGATCTTTCTCTTTTCTTTGGAAAACTGTCATACCTTTGCTATGGAGTGGAAAATCACAGTAAAATCGTGACCTTTCATATGGAGTCAAAAATCATTGTAAAATTGTGATCATTGTCTTTTCTTCAGGAAACTGTTGGCCTTTTCTTCACGCACACATTTTTATCCTAAAGTATAATTATAATCAATAAAAAAGTTGAACCATTACTCTCTCTCTCTCTCTCTCTCTCTCTCTCTCTCTCTCTCTCTCTCTCCCTCTCCCTCCCCCCCCTTCTTCCTCCCTCTTTTTTCTCTTTGTTTTCCCATAATTATTAAAAGTTCAAA
>JAPFFP010101659.1:0-19650 GCA_026153255.1 Solanum medicagineum | reverse complement strand
CATTCAATAGAAGTATCTCTCAAAGACAAAAGTCTCTCAATTTAATTTTTCTCATTCTTTTCTCTATTTCTCACAGTGCAATCATAAATATGGTGATTTCTCAAATTTACAGTGCTAGACATGTTTTCATCTCAAGTTAAGGAAACATTTTTTTACATTATGAGACGATGAAAGTGTTTTAAAACAACTTGCATACTATTTTACGTTTTTCTCTTCTCAATCTCATATACTCAGCTATCATCTTTCAGTTAATCAGTTTTAGAACATGGCCCAACTTTTCAGTTGAAAAACTTATTTTACACCTACTCAGATGACTTTATTTCAATCTATCTTCAGAGTAATTCATTCAGCTTAGTATGTTCAACTTTAGATAATTGTTTCATTTTGCTATTTTACATACCATACATTCCATGTACTGATGTCATTCGATGCTGCACTTTTTAAATAATGCAGATTCGCGTATTCCAGATCCGCAGCAGACGCATCACTAGGATCTCACTTTCATCCAACTTTGATGAGACCTCTTTGCTTTCAGACATCTCTAATTTATCAAGACTATTAGCCGTTATCAGATGTTGTTAGTAGAGTATTTAGGTAGCATGGGGTCTTGTCTTGGTAACCTATCTTTAGTACATTAGAGGCCTCACAGGTGAGTCAGTTGAGTTATAACCTTCACCTTTGTTTTACAAATATATGCATATTATATAGATTCCAAATTTTTAACTATAAAGTTATTGAGTTCATTTTCTAAGTTATTGCATGCTCATGTTTTAAAAGCTTCTCAATTAGTCAATATTTAATCTTACAGCATGCCGAGCCAAAGGTTTGCTCGGGTCGTGACCTGTGACATTTGGATCTTACAAATTAACTTGACAAGTTCTCAAATATCAGATAGAAACAGAGAAATCAAGATGCTTCTTTATATCAGAAGAGGCACTCAAATTGCAAAGCAATTCTATGAATTTGCTTCAATGGGTTAGCACTTGAACCGATTATCCAATACTTTGGCTATTTCTTTGATCAGTATTACATATTTTGGTTCATAACAGCAACATACCCAATGTAATCCCACAAGTAGGGTCAAGGGAGAACATTTTTCCCAAAATAGTTAAAAATGTGAACTAATTCCAATAAATGGAGTTGTCTATGGTGAAAATGCACAAGAGTCTGGTGTTTATAGTTCTTATGCATTTCTACCTTTTAGTGAATATAATTTTAATTGTTGACAACCCTATTTATTGAAACTGGGCTACATTTTTCACCATTTTGAGAAAATATTCATATTAGAACGGTCCATTTGAAGAAAACAGATAAGAGCAAAAAATTCAATGATTTAGTGGAATATTTTAACACACTACTATCCATCTTGATAGACTATTCCTAACCAAAACCAAAGACCTAACTTGGAAGTAAGGGTGGCAATTTCAGTCCATATAAGGTAAAAGGAACCCATTTTACCCATATTTATTTTAATGGATCACTCATATTTTCTAAATGGGTAAATATGGGTTGATCTATTTTAAGAGTTCATACAAATATGGTCAAAATGAATAAAATATGAATACCCATATAGACCAATAAATCCCCCAACTCATAATAAAAAATTCTTCGTTGCTCTAAAAAACTTTTTTTATGTTTCTTAAAAAGATTTTGACCGGGGAAGGGGGGCCAAAAAAATTAACAATTTTTTTATTTTTTATTGGAGTTGGCATAAGTACCGGAAAGTTAGAAAATCGAACCAAAACAAACTAGTTCTCAGTTCGATGCCGGGGTGGGAGGGCAAAAAAAATTTTTTAAAATTTTTTATTGGGGCAAGCATAAATATCGGCTTTCCTCGGTCTCGGATGGAGCCAAAGATTCACTATTTTTTGGCTTTTGGCGTATGATGGAATAAAGCAAAATGACTCTTTAAACTGTCTGCGCTTCTTTCAATTGTGAAGTAGCAGTTAGTCAATGCAACTTTTGACGCTCATCATGGGTCATCCAGAAACAGTCGCACTATGTTTTTAAACATAGGGGTCGGCTGCGTATATCCGACCCCCCTTACCCCGCAATGGACGGGAGCCTTTGAGGCATTTGGGTAATGTTGTTGCAAGCATAAATATCGGAAAATCAAAAAATCGAACCAAACCAAACTAATTCAACGTCTCGGTTCAGTGTTGGTGGGAGGAGAGGGGCAGAAAAATTTAACTTTTATTTTATTGGGGTGAGCATAAATACCGAAAAATCGAAAAATCGAACCAAACCAAACTAATTCAATTTTTCGGTTCGGTGTAGGTGTTCTTTTTTCAAAAGTTCAATTCTTTGATTTGGTGTAGGAGTCTCAAAACTTCGGTACACCAAAGAACCGAACTTTTATTAAAAAAATTGAAAAAATAATTTTTTTCAAAAAAAATTATTTGGGAATAGAGTTGGGGTGATTGAGATTGAACATGAACAATCTAACTTTAATTTAATCTTTTCTGGCTTCAAGAGAATAAAGTGGTTTGGAACTATTCTTATCCAAACCATATTTGACCAAATCCATATTTACCCATATTTTATATGGATGGATTGTGATCCAATCCACTTTGGCTTAATCCATATTCAATCCATCCAAATCCAATCCAATCCACCCATTTGTCACCTCTACTTGGAAGGTTAGTGATGTCTAGCTATAAACAGTATTGAGCAATTAAGTGCACAAGCATTTAATGAAGAATTTCGCGTACAAACAGGGATCAAGATAAAAGAGACACAAATAGTGCAATGAACCTTTATTTTGCATGAAATCTGAAAGTGATTAAGCTTTAGAGCTTTTCTTAGTGGCTGCATCTAAATGACATAACAGAGGATTAACGTAAGAAAAGAATATTCAGTTCTGTCTGCAATAATTATGTCTAACAAATTTATTTGAAGGACGGTATCTAGCATAACATAAAAAACACATTCCGGTAACACGTGCATGTAATTTAGTTGCTAAACATGGAAAATGAAATCACACATTTGAGCTCCATCAAGTCTTTCAATAGTACCGTCAAACAAGGGCTTTATAAGCTTCAAGGTACTCGTAACCAGGTCCTACGAAGTACTCTAGGTGATACTTGTGTAAAGTATTGGTGTTTTCAACTTTTGATTCGTAAGAAAGAGTCATGTGATCTCTTTCTTCTGCAGATTCAGTTAAGCCCCATTAATTTCTAATGCCCTGGCTCTACTTCTGCCATGGATCTTGTTGCAGCAGGTTCACCAAGACACTTGGAAGAAAGAAATATGAGATACAAGGGCACAGAATTCAAGATTTGTACTGTTGCAACCACAAACAAGCTTCAACGAAGGATGATATATGCGATTTCAACTCCTCTCCGGTAACTAATCTCTCCAGTTCCTCCAGTTGAGTCTCTCTATCATTACATGTGTTCCTTTAACAAATTAGTATGTTCAGATTTGTTAGTTAATCCAAACATTTTAACTATGTTCTTCAAAATCACTTCAAACAATGTCAACAGGTTTCTCTCTTCCTCTATCTCCTCTTAACTGCCAGAAAAGAATTCCCTCCCTTTCTTCTGTGTTGGATATGGTCCAAGGATGCACATATGGAAGTTCACAGATTCGAGCCCAAAAAAAAACAGAAAAACACATGACTTTATAGTTTCTTTCACCCTTTGATAGACTAAGCAAAATAGCAAATAGTAGATGTGTTGAAATTTCAGACTGGTATCACCTTTACAGAGATATGAGCTTAAATGAAGAAATGGGGATTCATATAGCCGAACCCAACTTATTTGGGTCTAAGGCTTATTGTTGTATAATGTATCATATTTACAGATCAAGCTGCTCAAGGTATAATCTGTTGTCCACAAAAACTAAATCCTCCTACAAGCTCTATAGCACTGATTTTGTTTCTCTTTAGGTGAAAAACCTATTTTCTCTTCTTTGGAGTTTGGACTAAAAAGAATAAGAAAAAGCCACTAATATAATGAAACTGAAAATAAAGTAATCCCAAGGGCTTTGGTCTAGTAGTTAAGAGCACAGTACATGAACTGTGAAACTGTGAAACTGTGAATTATGAGCACATCACAGCTTTGAATAAAGGCCTGATATTAATTAAAATGGAAAAGGGAAAACTGCAAGGGTCATTATCAATCGACTTCTGAACCATGAAGTACCCTCGGGGGTTTCTCAATCATAAAAAGAGAAGGATCCATTTGATTGCCAAAGAAAAGTGGATTATTCCGGCTTCCACCAGAAAGTCTCCATAGTTAAATCTCAATCAATGGGAAGGAACCTCAACTTGAACTAAGAATCCCACAAAAGCTTGAAATTACATTCACTAGATGGATTAGCTATTAAAGGTAATAGTTTCAGCTCTATTGAAGGTAGGAGTTTCTCAAGGATTTCCATTGAACAGGTAAATATCCTGCCTGCCATGGGACTTCAACAGCTAATTTCACTCAACAACTCAAAATCCTTGTTCTAACTCCTTTCCTTGTTCTAACTCCTTCCTGAAGGAAGCTGCCAGCTTTAGTTTGAATTGGATTTGAACTCATTTACTTGAAATTCTTAATAGCTTTGGAAGGAAAAAAAGGGATTCTAAGATTCTCATCTGGCTGTGCGAGGAGGAAGAATGGAAGACAGAGAACTAATTGGAGGAAGCGTTTGGGCAAAGCAAAATCATTAATATGTTAAGGGACCAGAATATAGGACCTAATTGGAGGAAATGAAGAGATTAGTAATTAGTCACTCAAATGGAGTCAGATCCAAGTATTTTAGGTCCGAAAATAAAAACTTTCATCACCATAGCAACAGTGCACTGAGCAACCCTTTATTTTTCCAAACTTTATTTATCATAGCAGCAGTATGTGTAGAACAAATGATGACCAACATAAATTTATGATTGTTCAAGTGTTTAGTCACTAAATTGGGCATTACAACTCATAAATTTTGATTAAGTATGCATGACTTACTAGAGAAGGCCATCACTAGAGCCTATAGTATTGCCAATACAACACTCTGTGTTAAATTGTGTGAACCATCACATCTAAAAGCTCAAGATATTCGAAGATGAGAAACTTTGCTTTTATTTAATTATTTTAGGTTACACGCAACCCTGGCAAAACACGGGAAAAGTAGATGAGCGACGAAGCCCAGTGTTTATACCATATTGAATTGCATGAACTCCCCACTGGAGAGTATAAATTACTAGACAGTGACTCTTTCAGTTAGTTATATAAAGGCCTGAAATACTTTTAATCATCTAAGCGCCTTTAAAACCAAATAAGCAAAATTATACATATTTGAGTTTGTTGTACAGATAAGCAGTATGCAACTTGCTATCTGAAAATGTACTAAAGCTAGCAACCAACCCCAATAAGTTGTTCTCTTTCTCCAAAGAAAAGAACCCATAAATAGCAGAAGAATATTTTGTGGGGAGATATAACTAATTTAAACTGAAAACCCACCCAGAAATATTGTTGGTAAGCGATTGATCTGCGGGTAGAAGTACATGTTTTTGGCTATCTTTTGCTTCACGTTTTGATCCTTGATTGTGCTTAAGCTGATTATTCACTTTATACTTACTATTCACATTTTGTTATATAAGAGATGATTTTGCAAAAACAAAAAATGACCTGGAGCTAAATTGGACGAAAATGGACCTGAGGAATGGAAGGACACCATTTTGAGCTTAGAAGTTTTGAGTTTTAGTGGAAGAAAAGTAATCAGAATCAATTCTGGAGGTCAACAGCCAACTAAGAGTGCACGATGCCATCCAAGAAAAGCAAAAAAGCTAAATAATTAGTCTGGTCCGGGTGCCACACACCAACCCATGTGGAGACCAGTACATTTTTTCCCTGGTCTTGTCTGACAGATTTCAAGACTCTGAAGTTTGACTTGGTGCACAGCACCACTCGCGGTACCGCAAAATGCACCAAATTATTTTTGGCTCTGGTTGAGTCCATTTTGGTTTAGAGATATATTTGAATCTTAAGAGTGTTTCTCCACAGTGCACATTATAAATACACCTTGGTCACAATTTTTAGGTCATATATTAGGGGATTAGACTACTTTAAAGGAGAGAAACACCAAAGACGAAGAGGAGATCCGACGAGGACTAGAACAACGGATCAAGCGACATTGATCCTAAGTGTTATTCTCTCTCGTACCTTATAATTTGTTGGTTCTTAGTTTTGTTACATGATTGTCGTAGCTTGATACTTGACTTGACTATATTGATTTATCCTACTGATTTAATTATTCAATCTTGCTCTCAGTTCTCTTTGTGTGTAGCTGGCATAAAGGGACTATCTACTAATACAGAATTGAACTCAGAAAAGGGAACCATATATTGTATATAAGATTGGATTAGGCTTCTTGTTGAAACAGGGCATCAGGAATTGGCTTCGCATTTAGAATAGAGATATACCTACTCGAGTTGCTTAGTCAGATATATGAAATATACATATGTACTTATTAGTGATAATTCCATACGAATACATGTGCTATGAGTAATTTGAATGGGCAAATAAGGACTCGGAGAGTCTACAAGCAATAGCAACCCTGTGATTAGTACATAGATTAAATACTCAACTCTCCTGGATAACTCAATAGGATTATTAGCTGCCATAACACTAGGATCTCACACTCCCTTGAACTCTCCGTCATTTTCTTTACCTGCATCTTTCATTGTGCCGTTGTAGTATTAGATATATATACTCACTTGTTGGAATGGCTTGGATGAATAAAAAAGTGTATTCCGTAAATAGTTAACAATATATCCTCAGGAGACTTTACTTGTCAACCACGTATACTTGCTTGCACTATGGACCTAATTAGCAATGAACCTGCAATCTTTCGGTCACACTACCTAATAATCCTGACAATTTTATCTACAACTCAGTAACCCAAAAAGATTTTCTTTTTTCCTGTGTGTGGTCACAAATGTTTTTTATTGGATATACATATGTGTTAGATAGGGTGTGGTTTTTACAATCCAATCAGCAGAGAAGTTGATAACCAATAAAATCACGCAATTCGATCTAAAACTAATACATCTAAAAAACATAAAAGACCCATCAAAGCATATCCTGATTTTACAAACATGAAAGAACCGAATTAAAATACAAAATATGACTTTAAACAGAGATTGAAAATAAAAATAAGAAGAAGGAGCAGGAACTAACCGGAGTTGGAAAAGACGGATTGGGAGGAGGTGATAAGCTTGGATGCACATGACCTTAAAGCCATCGCTGGGGAGTGTGTGTGTGTGTGTGTGTTTGAGAGAGATGCAGCGGAGTTCTATGGGGGTATTTCTACAGGCTGGCAAAATCTCGATATTGCATATTCAATTCTATAGGGGAAAAAGAAATCAATTTTATAGGAGTTACAAATTAAAATATTTTAAAGTAAACAAAAAACAAATTATTGCAGGGTTTTTAGAAGCTTGAAAGTTCACAGTAAATTTTGTTATTTGTTAAAAATTTTGATAAATTGATCATTGAAATTTGTGTTTTGATGTTTTAGTTAAAAATGTGAAGTTACTCTACACAGATTTGAATTATTGGGTGATGTTTTGCTCCATTGCTGGGGGTTGAATTTTGTAGCACATCAAAATTCAAGTTTCGTATAAATTTGTATTAAAATTAAATATTTTTGTATAATAAGGTAAAAGTATGTATAAACACTTTTTATATATTATTTTATATAAGGTTGATACATTTAGAGACGGATTCATGTTTAAATTCTATGGATTTAATCTTTTAAGATTCTTATCATTGAATTCGTTATACATTTAATATTACTAGTCTCTCGACACGTGCATTGCACGTGTTTTTCAGTTTAAAAGTATAAACTTAAAAAATTAGATATTACTGCATATTTCTAATTAGTTAAAAAAAATCAGGTCTCTGAAAAACAATAAACATTATTTTTATGAATTATTTTTTTATACTCTACTTAAGATTTTCTTTTTTGTTTTTGGATACCTTTCCTATCTCTAAATAACAAATCAAGAAATAAATGTATCAATAAAATCAGTTTTGTGGGAAAAATATTGTCTACATTCATATAATATTCTCTGTTACTTAGTGTATTAAAATATCAAATTTTCTAGACCTATTATTGACAATCTTAAAAATTTAATTTTTACAAATAATTAATTATTATATTATCAAAACAAAAATACTTATTATAAGAACGTAAAAAAATCACTAAGAAGATAGTTATTTTTACTTTTATATTTATGAGAGAGAAAAATAATCCTACATTTGATTTTATAATATCTTCTAAATAGTAAGGTATATAAAAAATGAACTACATTAGTCGTTATATATGAGTATAGTAATAAAATACAATTACTTGTATAAATTAACAATAATATAAAAGATCATGCTAAAGCAACATGCAGTAAATCTCATAAATGTTGATACAAAATAAAAAAAATTCATGATAGAGTTAATTACCTGCTCCATCTATAGAATCACATAATATAAAAAACGAATTAACTTGTTTTCTTCATAGTGAAAATATCTGAGATCAAAATTTGTCTTTGAGATTTTTTTTCCTCACTTTTCTTCCCTATTTTTAGGCCTTTTTTAAACGAATTTTTTCTATGTAACTGATGGTTAGAAAGTGAGTTATTGAACTAATTAGGCGTGGGTTCCTTGAGTTGGATGGTTTTGGTATCCATACTATTTTTCTTTTGATCAAGTGTATTTTAGTTAGAAAAACATTCTCCAAATGTGATTTAATTATAATAGGAAAAAATTTCTATTTAATTTTTATTATATTTGTTATAGTTGATATATAATATTATTAAATAATAATATAATAATTAGAAAAAAGGTGAAAAGACAATTTTGTCTAAAACGAAATCTTTTAATGAAAGGTAAAAAGTTAAACAACATTTTTAAGAACCTGCACAATTTTAATATAGTTATAGATAAATGTGGATATAGATTAATTGGGGATCACACATATTTTGTGTTATTCCTGGAAAAATGCAGTATTTTTCGTGAAAACACAATATAAATTCCTACATAATACATAACTTTTTTTAAAACTACTCTTTACAATATAATGTTGGATTATACATGGAGATAATTTATGTATCACGCTGATTTATAAAATTATATATAAAATGAACCAATTATTACGTGAGTAACTCATATCATTGAGTACATAATTTTCAAAAATTATTAACTTGATCTCCTTAATTTCGAAAAGCTAGCGTTCATGAATTATCCATGAATACTGCAAAATAAACTAAAATCACATTATTAGAAAATAAAATGTGAGATGTATAGAGATAAAAAATTTTAAAAGAAAAATACAACAAATTATATGTAAATAACAATATAATTTTATTCAACTTTTTTTTTGTTCCTAAATGTCCTATATATACAGATTCTATCACTAATTAGAACTCATGGTAAATTAGGATTTTTCTTAGCGGTGGCAGGGTTTCTTGATTCAAATAAGGAGGAAGTAGAAGTCTATCAAATAAGAAAAATTTAGGAGTATTTTCACAGAAGTCCTTATTTTATCACTTTTTTCCATATATTTTAGAAGTAAATATTATAAAGATAACTAAATAATAATTTTTAGAAAAATGGTCAAAAGACGATTTTATCTAAAGAGAGATCTAAGGGAAAAATTTTGAAAAAAAAAATTAATCTAAGGCCAACTAACGAAAATTAACTAATAACAGAAATTTATGAGATTCAACTATCTAATCTAATGTCATAATATAATTTGAATGAAGCAAGTTAAGTTAGTACAATAATTAATATTATTTTCTTTAAATTCAAAAAGTGAAAAAGAAAGAGAAAAGAATATGAAACAAAGAAAGTGAGTGTATAGTATAAGCAAACTGAGAATCAAATTGAAGTTCGGAGAAAGCGTACAATAAGAAGATCCAAGTCGAATTATTGACTATTGAATGATTGATGAATCAAAAATTGAAATTGAAGTGTTTTTATAGAAGTAGAGAAGTTATAAATCAAAAAGGAATGAAAATAATATTTTACTATATTTAGGATAAAAATTTCCTCGTATAATTAGTATTCATGAAATTAGAAGAACTTTTCTTGAAATATGGCAAACTATTTTCAAACAATTAATAAGTTCTCCCCTTAAAAAAACTTTTGTAGAAAAATTATGTTCTCCCATTTAAAATAAAAATACTTTTTTAAAATTATTATTTAGACCATTAAAACATATTCTTTTTCCCTTCAAATAAAAACATTTTCCCTTTTCCCTTAGCAATCAATCAAGAGATATAGAGAGGTACTGGGGATGTGCAAGTATGAGATTATATCTACTAAATTGAGTCTAAATATTTGACTAATTGAGTTAAAGATAAGTGAATAGGCTAGGATGTTGGTAACCCCAATTCAATTACGACACCAAGGTGTTTTGTACGATTCAATTTATGACAGCATAAGCGGATTGCTCTAGGACACATCTGGCCTGAGAAATCACAGTAAACCACCTACTATCTTCACCATTGAACCTATGGTTGTGACATTCAACTGAAACCCCGGAAGATTTTCAGCTAATACATCCATTCCATACTCTAACTACTTATATTAAGACAATAATTAGAGATTTGAAGTAAAACCCTAACTTTGCAACTGTAGGATTATAGATGAAACTTAGTAATATATATATATATATTCACTTAGACAATATAGTTAAAATATCAAAGAACCACGTTAGAAATAAAAAACCTATCCTATTTACACACTCCCAATATGAGGGTTTAGCCACTCATGCTTGAAAATAAAGTTTCAATACCAATTTCAGCAATTGAGTATATGGGTATCAAGGATTAAAAGAGAAAAGTTGATTTAAACCAGCAAATCTCTCCAATTTGTGCCTCCACAAGTGTGAAAACCTCTAACCCTTGTACTATTGAGCAAGAATGTTCTAAGTAAACTAATCTCACTCTCTCTCTATCTCCTGAAGTGAATAATATGTACAATGTCCTTTTCAAAATGATTAAATAATCTGTGCAAACTTATGAGAGTTTGTGTGTTTCGAATGTTGATAGTCTTAGAGAAGTAATCATGAGTGAAGCCCATAACTCTCATTATTCTATATATCTGGGATCCACCAAAATGTATCAGGATTTGAGAGAAGTGTGTTGGAGAGCATGGTATGAAGAAAGACATAACTAAGTTTGTATCCGAGTATCCTAATTGTCAACAAGTAAAGGTAGAACATCAAAGACCTAGTGGTTTGGCTCAAGATATTGAGATTCCTACTTGGAAGTAGGAAGATGTGAATATGGATTTTGTATTTGGTTTGCCCCGCAATCAAAAGTAATTTGATTCTATTTGGGTCATCATTGATAAGATGACTAAATCAGCCCAGTTTCTATCTGTCAAGACTACTTTCAATGCGGAAGATTATGCAAGGTTGTACATTTGAGAATTGGTTAGGTTGCATGGTGTACCTATGCCTATCATATTGGATTGTGGTACTCAATTTACTTCTCACTTTTGGAAATCGTTTCAAAGAGGGCTTGTCACTAAGAAGTTAAGTATTGCTTTCCATCCTCAAATCGATGGACAGGCCGAAAGGACAATTCAAACTTTGGAAGACATGTTAAGGGCTTATGTGTTGGAATTCAAGGGTAATTGGGATGATCATCTACCATTTATGAGTTTGCCTACATTAATAGTTTTCATACTAGCATTGGTATGACACTATTTGAGGATTTGTATGAGAGAAGGTGTAGATCCCCGGTGGGATGATTTGAGTTGTGTAAGATGGCATTGATTAGCCCGGATTTGATTATAGAAGCCATGGAAAAGGTGAAGTTGATTAGGGAAAGGTTGAAGATGGCTTAAAGTTTCCAAAAGTCTTATTGGGATGTTAGAAAGAGAGATCTTGAATTAGATGTCGATGACTGGATGTATGTAAAGATTTCTCCTATGAAGGGTATAATCCATTTTGGTAAAAAGATAAAGTTAAATCCCTTGTATGTAGGTCCTTATGAGATAATTAAGCTGATTGGCAAGGTGGCTGATATATTGGATTTTCCATTGGAGATGAGATCTATTCACTCGGTCTTCCATGTGTCAATGTTGAGAAAGTTGATTGGTGATCCTAGTTCAATTATGCCTTTGGAAGGTGTTGAGGTTGAAGAGAACTTTTCCTATGCAAAGGTTTCGATTGAGATTTTGGATAGGCAAGTAAAGCGGCTTCGCAACAAGGATATGGTGTCAGTTAAAGTGCTTTGGAGGAATCAACATATGCAGAGTGCTACATGGGAGGTTGAGACGGACATGATGAGGCGATATCCATGTCTTTTCCAATCTACTCAAGCTTATGGTATTCAGATCCTTCTATTCTCAATGGTCCTAATTCTTTCACTCCTATGTTTTATGACATGACATATATACATGTGGACAAAAATGATCTAAAGGATATCTTGACATGATTTTTAATGATTCTATGGTTTTCAAGGGTTGAGTTATGCGTTCTGTTCCTATGTTAAAATGCTTCATATTCAAGTCAAGCCTTTCTAGTTAGTCTGTATCTCATTCGAGGATGAATATCCCCAAGGGGAAGATAATGTAAGGACCCAGATCTCGTGAGACTTTATTGATGCTTATAAATCAAGTTTCTGAAGGTGTGTGACCCATGGAGGATGCTTGTGTATAGCTTTGTGTGGGGATTTTAGGCTTGGTGGCCCTCCAAGGAACATTCCACGATCTGTGGTCCTCACTATTGGTCATGGAAGGGGCCCTTAGTAGGAACCCAACCTTCAAGCCAAGAATTGGCTAAGGTAGCCACCGAGGGGCTCCTGCACGAGCCATGCGAGCCACCATGAGCCGTAGTGAGGTACTTTGTGAAGCCCTCATCCTAAAATATGGTTCTACATATGATATTACCATCTCGAAACTTGGGTTATTTGTATTGATCATTATACGATTAGTGCACCTTTGAATGGACCGTGAACCATCTGTGGAAATGACCTTAGTCTAAAAATTGGCTAAGTTTCTGAAGACCCTTTCCACTGACACTTGTACGGTCCATGATAAGTTGTTCAGACTGTGGTGCCCTTTAGCGGGCCACCTGGGCATTTTTTAGTGCTCATTTATAATGGCTTTCTCGTAATTTTGGTGATTTCTAAGGTTCATTTGTGACTTTCTAACCTATTCTAACCCCCCAAAAAGACCTATACTCATTCATTCTTATTCAAATTCATTTATTACACTTAGAATATTAGAATTCTCTCTCCTAAGAACTCCTGTCAAGTTTGTCACCAGAGATTCAACTTGGAGCTCAAAGAAGGGTCTTCTTCTCAAATCAATTTCTTCTTAATTCTTCTAGATATATAAGGTATGCGAGATTGATTCATCTCCCATTTCAACCATGAAGACCCCAAACACTTTTTACTCTTTGATTTATGAATTTCAAGCTTACTTTGAATATGAGTCTCTTAAATTTATGTTGATTTGATTCAACTGAGATATGAACTGTATTTAATTGATGTTTTAAAAGTGATTTAAGCCCTAATATTTGAATTGCATTGATATTATGAAGGTTTGAATATGCATGTCCCCTTAAATGTTGGATTTAAGTATGGGTAATCTTAAGTATTCTTTAAATATGAATTTCTTCATGGATTAACTTGGATTTCATCTTATATTTTTATTTTAAGTATGAATTTCTATTGCCTATGTTATTCTCTTTTCATTCATGACATATGCATGTATGAACATTGGTTTTCATGAAGTTTATGAAGTGGGTTAATACCTAATTATGTTTATGAATTGATTTAAGAAAAGTATAGTTATGACATGACACGTGATCACATAATGTCTATGATATGGCTCTTTGAGCAATTATGGGTGTAAAACATGTACAAGTATGAATGCGCTATTTCTAAGCAATGACATGAAGTATGGTTTCACTAGTTATCCTAAGCATGCATGATTATGAAGTATGTTTGGATTTAAAGCCTAAGTACGCATGTAAATGATTTGAAATGACTTATGCCTCTTTTGAAAGCACATATACATATATGTATTCTCGTGTGATGATGACTTAGCACCAAGCGGGCTTGTGGGAGGGGGGCTATCTCTAAGGGCCTAGTACACAAGTCCCATAAATATATGGCAGCGTAGGTTCATGTTTATGCCTCTATAAGGGGTGATTATGTTATGTTATGGAAATCTTTCTGAAAAGAAGAGTTCGTACGGAAGATGGCCATCACACCGAAAAGATGAGTTCTAAGGTATGGTGTAGGCTACCTTTGGTAATTAGCCTACTCTCATCCAATGGGAGGCTTTCGTCGGGTGAATTCATGTACTAGCTCGCATGGGTTTGAGATGTCGATTAAGGTCACATCCCCACTATGTTTAAAGTCTTATGGCATTTCACGTATCATGGATTTCATGGCATATTGACATATTACTATTTCTTGTATATATACTTCTTTCAACATATGTGCCCTTGTCATCTAATATTGAATGTAGGTTTAATGAGATGCCGTCATACTTAGTACATTCAAACGTATTAATGCATATTTCTTGCCAACATGATCTAACCATATAGGGCCAGAGACTATCTTCATCCACCTCTTGACGGTTAGCTTGGATTGTGAGAGTTGCTTGTGGTGAGTCCTATCATTCAAGGACAAACCTCCTTGTATCTACCTATTATGTTATTTTTGCTTATGTTTTACTTTGAGGGTGAGCTCGGGACATGTCTTGGGCCCCATCCTATTCTATGACTTAGAGGTATTATTGGACAATATGTAGAATCTACGTACGGGCTTGTGTATGTTTTGCTACTTGCTATAGAAGATTATGATTATGGTTATTTCTTGATGTTGATGATATAATGATATGTTCATGATGAGATGTGGAAATGTTGAAAGTCCTAAGTCCCTTCTACCACCATAGCGTGAGTCATACTTACCTGCCCCTTAGTTTTTATGTGCTATGAGCTATGTGAATCCATGCAAATCCTTATCTCTATGACATCCCCATAGCATGAGTCATACGTTTACCTCCCTTAGAACTATATGTTTTATTTTCAAATTATGCTCTTTCCAACTAATTATATGTATGTGGATGCTACGAGGCTTGTTGGCACTCTCGGGTTCCCATCTACCATGTCACTCCTAGGCCCTGAACACAGGCTCAATACATATATATCAAAATATCCAACAAACACCTCTAATACGAATGAAACGGGAGCCAAGACATCTCCCGGGCTCATGCTCAATAGATATTATCCAAAAATATACAAGTCTAAATTAGGCAAAGAAAGAAAATGGTTATTATCCCCAAAGCGGAGGACTCCTCAAAAGTAATCTTCAATTGAATTGTCTAGCCACATGGAGGAGGAGGATGGATAGGAGCTCCTATCCCTACATGGTTATATCATGTAGGTAAAAGTATGCGTTAGTACTTGGAATGTACTAAGTAAGCGGGATGCAATGCAACAAAGAACATAACCCATAATTAAACAATATGAATAATCATAATCAATAGATATAAGCTCAATATGCCATGAATGCTCAATGTCTTAGTCAAAATATGCATGAACAATCATCAAGGTGTATCACATATCATACATAGAGGGGAAGGGACCATAACCGACATATAAGACCAAGCGACCTACTACTTGTAATCCCGATGTTCACTCCATACTAGACTAGGAGTGGTCTACTTTTCCAAGGTAGACCAAACACTCACCTTATGAGAACTCCTCCATTTCAGAAAGTGCTTCATAAACACCTTACGGGAATACCACCTTTTTGGTTAACTTATGATAACAACCTTACGAGGACACCATCCATTTTGGTATTTAACTAACATATGCCATATGGGAACACCACTCTTTTTTGTTGATCATATAACATGAATTATATGGATCCATTAGCTTATTCGCAAACCTATGATGACAATATAGTTACGGGACATTAGTTATCTACCAAGGTCCTCTCAGTGCTAGGTAACAATCCCAAGGAATATTCAAATCATACTTTTATCCATAATGTACAAAGAATCATAATATCATAATATTTTCATAGAGTAGCTCATCAAATCCAAAGCTTCATAACATCAAAATAGGACTTCATAACTTTCATAACCTTTCACAACATTCTCATATCTCATAGCATGCATAATAGCCCCTTGCAAAATTCATATCAACCGTAGTTTGCATAACATGCATAAGGCCCTCAACATCATAGAATCTTGGCATACTTCATTAATCAAATCATCGTGGGTACATGTACATTGATAAAAAAAACCATGCAATTCAAAAGAAAATGACTTGTGAAGAGTAAAATGGAACTACTTAAACATTATTCAAAATAACCCATCATTTAGCTTGCCAAAAAATAGGTAGGGTATCATCAACCCTCATAAAATCTATAACTTTCACATGGCCTTTCTATGCATAATCATATACATAAGTAAAATACTGCACATCTCTTCATAATATCATCATATAAAAGAGTTTACCAAAAATATCCAGAAATCTCATGTAGTTGAAAAGGGAGAATGGTTGGACTTGTTGAGGAAAGGTCTCCACAATCAAACCTACATACCTTGCATGATTTTTATGGGATGAAATCTGATTTGGAGATAGAGGAACCGAAACCCTAGCTTGCACTTTTTACTTGAGAGCCTTGAAGAACTTGGGATAGTTTAGGAGGGATTTGGGACTTGGAATATTTTAGAATAAAGAGGAAAGGGGTCTATTAGGGTTGTATAGGGCTGAAAAGGGGTCTTTTGGGTGATAGAATGACGTATAATAGGCATAAAATAATATGAAAGGTCAAAACTAACCTCTTTAAAAACCTGTAGGACAAGACCACGAGACTCTGATTATGAGCCATGGTCTAGTCTATGGGTCGTAGGTGAGGGGTTTCGACCGATAACATTAGGATTCTCAGAAACTTTCTCTGATCCTCAATCTATTATGGGACTTACGGCTCGTAAGTCAATCTATGGGTCATTTGATAAATCGTATACTCAACTTCAGAAATCATCCTTTTCCCCAAACCTGGCCATCAATCCATGAGCATAATTTCGTAAACCCACTGGTACTTGGAAATTTTATGGATTTTATTTCTTAGGCACTTTTACACCTTCCAACATGTAGGGCCTTACAATAGTAATGACGGTTCAAAATTCTACATGAGTCACTTGATCCCCATTGGATCATGGGGAGCTTCATCCTCATTTGCACACACCTCCTTTGGCATGGGTACCTTTCTCGAAGGCAACATTGAAAAGCACTAATAATGACCATTAGAGAAGAGAAGCTATAAGTCACTCTAAGGCATGACATAGATCATTAAAAAAGTGAAGATTTTTTTAAACTATCTCATAGACTTCTACTCATAGGTGTGGCGTGCTTCATACCAATGAATAAGACTTTACTTGACTCAGCATGGTGGACTCCTTAAGAAACTTCAAAATCTTGTGCTTTGATACCAAGTTTGTCACGCCCCAAGCTGGGTCCTAAGTGTGAAACAGAGAATGAGATTTCCGAAGAAATCCCAAACTAGCTTTCTTAGCATATCATAAGCATTGATAGGCAACGAGAAATAAAACACAGGAGGAGCTAGAATATAAACATAAATGCTAAGAAAAAGATATAATATTTTGAGAGGAGTGCTAGACAGCATAAATCCTAATACAACAGGTCCAACAATGCCTCTAAATATAAGACAGGGTGGGCACTATGACATGTCCCTAACTCAGTGATGAGTCTCACTCATTTGGAACTTAAAAGGTGAAGAAACATTGTCTTCAATGTACTACTGTACCTCATATGCTCATTAATCTTTGTGTTCTATGTTAGGATTGAGGATGAAAGTGCATAGAAGGATGAAAATCAACAATACAGGACAAAGGAACAAAAATTCCTAAAAGGCGATCAAGATTGGTGTCACTAACTTATTCGGTAGATTGTCAAAGGGCGACACTGACCCCCTAATGTTGCAGAGTCTAATCCCTCAAGTGCTAAGCAAAAAGCAGATGCTGCTGAAGGTTCGACGGATTGCCAAACAGGATCTACAATGCCCAGTAGTGTCGCCTAGTGTTGCATAAACTAGGGAATTCAACTGATGTATTAAAAGGCTGTCAAGTACACATTCAGTGTACCGCCAAGGTGTTTGGCGATGGACGACCTTGACCGTTGAATAGTGAAACATGCACAAAGTTAGTGAAATTTGCACAGAGTATAAATAGAATTTTGGCAATGACTAATTGGTACAATTGACACACGAGAGATACAGAAAGAACATTCCATAGAGAGTACATTGAACCTTTTTGGAGAAAAAGTACATCCATCTTTGAGAAGAAGGGTTTTGGGGAATTGAAGCTTGGGAAAGAGAATTTTGAGGAGTAGAAGAAGAGATTCTATCTAATTCTTTGTAATTTCTCTTTATTTATAGCCATGGAAACAAATATTGGTATTGAATTCTTTCTTTTAATTATTTCTAGCTAAAACCCCAATGTTGGGGGTGTATAATTGACATGAACACTTTAATTATAGCATGAGTCATATCTATTTTGAATATTTTACTATTAATTTGAGTGAGTTCATACTTATTGTCATGTAACTAAAAATCTTGAGGGTCCAAACTCTAGATTATTATTTTTTATCTTTAATTGTTGCATTAATTTGAAAGATTGGAATGGACAATAAGTGTTATAGCTTAAAATCCCTCGAGGTTTGGTTGAATGCCATATTTTAGATTCAATGGCTAAAGTATTAGAAGGTTTGGTTATAAATTGCTTAGGCCAAGCATGTCCTATAGTGATTTTTCTTATGAAGTTGTAATTAGTTTATGTGAAACACTACTATTGTCTAACCCGAAGTAGTGGTTATAAGCAATTCTAGCTTACTCACATCTAATTAACTCATTCATTCAAATAGTAAGACCTATTATTTAGCTCTTATCCCACGTTAGCACACCCCTGTGTAATGACCCCCAATTTAGAAGCTTAGAGTGTAGAAAGTTGGACAGGAAAATGACATGAAGTCAATTCCATGAGGGTGACTTATGGCCTATAGGAGGAGTTACTATCCATAGGTTTGGTCCTTAAATATGAACTTTGGGAAAGGAAAAATGTTTCCAAGTGTGGGGTAACCCACAGACCCATTAATGGCCTGTACAAAGGACGACGATCCATAGATAGGGTCATGAGTGGGACTATCAGACATAAAGAAAATTTGGAGTTTGCTGGAATTGATCTACGAGTTCCTAGCACAGCCCGTAGAACAATGCATGACCCGTAGAATAACTTCGTGGATAGGGTCCAAAAAAATAGAAAACTATCCAAGTGTGGAAGAACTCTACGAGTCCAACTGTGATCCATCAGCCATTATACGGCCAGTAAGGTGATTTTCTAGTTTTGGGTTTAATAAAACAATTTCAAAGATTTTGGAAAAGTTAACAGGACGACTAGGACCTACGTGTCACACCCCATGCCCCGTTAGGGTGGACTGGCACCCGTTGCCGATAAGGCCCGGGAGAACCAACCTGCACTATACGTTTACTATGCTTGTCACATGGAATTTGTACTTCTAGCATGCCTTAAAATAGATAAATAGCGATAACAAGCTAAATGGGAATGCATATGACTAGGCCGTTGGGGCCCCGGTGTCTAACGTACGAAACATAACTTCACT
>JAPFFP010101629.1:0-19653 GCA_026153255.1 Solanum medicagineum | reverse complement strand
ACAGTTAAGTTGAGGCGGGGCCTGTCCCGACCCTTTTCAGATGTTCTTCTTTACTTAGAGGCTTTGTAGACTGTGTATAGAAAAAGTGAAGTTATGTTTCGTACGTTAGACACCGGGGCCCCAACGGCCCAGTCATATGCATTTCCATTTAGCTTGTTATCACGATTTATCTATTTTATGGCATACTAGAGGTACAAACTCTATGTGACACGCATAGTAAACGTATAGTACAGGTTGGTTCTCCCGGGCCATATCGGCAATGGGTGCCAGTCCACCCTAACGGGGCATGGGGTGTGACATAGATGAGGAAGAAGGATTTATAAATGGCAAAATTAGGCTAGAAGCATGGTCTCTTTGAGATCTAAGGTTTTCGGTGTGAGTTGATGTAAAGTTTGGCATTTTGCCTTCTAAATTGGCCAATGGTTGACTCTAGTCAACATTCTTTGAAAATGTCCCCAAATGAAAATTTTGATAGTTTGGTTAGTTCGAAAATGCCATGTTTGGTCTGGAGTGACCCTTCATTCCATTCCTAAGGATTTTGAATTACTTTTGAGTCCCTCGACAAAAATTGGCTAAAGATGACCACAAAAGTGGGACCCACAGTCATTTGAAACAACCTCGTATGAAAATTTTGACTCTGCAGAATTTCAAATTTTGTAGGGTAGCACTGTTAGTTTATGCGCACAGGGATCTGAATGAGCTCCAATCACCCTATGTAACACCCGACCTCTTATAATACTAGTACTATGCAAATGAAACATGATATGGTTTTGTCAAATTAGTGCCCAATTTTAAAAGTGCTTGAATCTCCAATTAAAGGGCGATATGTATGTCTAACGCTGTAGAGGGTCAAGTGTAAATAAGTTTTAAGTCGAATTGAGGAGGTCACGACCTTAAATAGAGTAAGAGAATTGAGGTGCTTGTAGGACTTAAGAAGCAAGCAGGTGAGTCACCTACTCGCTTGACTTAAATTAGCTAGCTAAACGGAGACGAGGGGTTCGACGTCGAATTTGACCAAGTCCGATTGTGAATAAAGTCCATGTTAAGGGTGTAACTTTAGCCAGTGTTTCACTATCGTAAATGGACTTTATTTTCAACCCAAGAAGAATATAAAAAGGTATCAAGTACACCACAACCCACTTGGCTAATTGGGCCCAAACTAAGTGAAGAGAAAGTTGGAAAAATGGTCAGACCAAGCCTATCAACTTTGAGACTCAATTAGGCCCAATTGTAAGGGCCAAGGTGCTGTATAACCAGCTTAATAATATGTGGTATTAGGTGGTCAAAATTCCAAGAGTAAGTCGGCCAAAAGACCTTTTATAAAGGGCTCAAAACAGCCCTTAAGTCATTTCACTTTGGAGAAACATTTCAGCTTCTTAAAGACTTTTCTTTCTCTCTTTACTTCACTTTTTAAAGGAGCTACACAACCCTCTAGGGTTCCTTAAGGAAACCAAAATCTTGAAGGCAAAGGTAAGTAATCATAGTTGTGTATTTAGTATGGTTTCTTCATGAAAAACAAGAAGTATATGCTAGTATGTTGTGCTGAAAATTTGGACAACATGTGTTTAGAAAGTTGCTGCACACTTGCCTTTGGTTTTAGTGACTTCTTTATGGTTTATGGGCTGTATTAGGAAGAGAAGTTGATGTTCTTAACATGGTTTGAGTTATATATATTACCTAAGGTTGCTGCCCTGATTTTGGTTTCATTTAACAAATGTGTTTATTGTGCTATCTTAGGTGTAATGTTGATTGGAACTCATGGGCTGATGGATGGAAGGCTATTGCCTCATGTCCTTAATGACTGATTTGTTACTATTCTAAGACTGGTTCAAGGCTGTTTTTATGTATATATGTGTTGAGAACAGTTTGGTTAAAGTTGGGACGGGTTTGGAATTGTTGATGTCAAAATGGGGCAAAGGCGTAACATTATGTTGTCCATTTGTAGGTTGTGTAGAATTGTTATGTGTTGTGCTTTTTGGGATGTTGTAAGACTGTTATGGAACTAAAATAGGCTTCACATGATGTGTACATGCGAATGTGTATTAGAAAAAAACGATTAGGGGCGGAAAGATTGAAAGAATACGCTCGGGTTTGTAGATACCCGCTTGCTGCCCGTGTGTTATTTTTTTTATGTGATTGGGCTGCCAAGGTGTATCTATTGGCTATTAATGCTAGTTTTATCACCTACTATGTTATAGATAAATATTTGGAGGAAGTGAAGGTTGTCTCGAGGTAATAGGGAGGTCGCACAGCGAGGTATGTAAGTCTACTTGATTTCGTATTGTTTGGCATGAAACATAGATCGTTCCTTGGAACATAAAGGCGCTTACCAACTCCGACACAACTATTAACTTTGTCTACACTCTTGCACACGTTCATATGCTCCCATTCATAGTCACCTTCAAATCTGCATACATCCTTGGATACCAAGTTACATGGGTTCTTGTTGCTAAATAAAGTTCACGAGTTGTTTCATCTCATTTGCATTTCATTATTTATGTAACGTACTCCTTTCATTGTCATATTGTCTTGTATGACTATCTACATGTCACATGTTACATCTACAGTCCTACAAATCCAATATTATGACCACAAAAAGAATCATCTCAAAGGTAATTGAAGGATAAAGTATATTGTTTATTGATGGGTGGTAGCCCGAGGGGTTGAAGAATCACCTAGCCATGGATGATCCTATCATGGGTGGGAGCCTAAGGGGTTAAGGAAGAACCTAGCTAGGGACGATCCAGATACAGTTTTACCACTAATCAACTGGTCATTTGTATTACATGCTGTGCACAGATTATACAGTAAAGGTAAATTAACATAAACAACATAAAGTACATGATCCCACAGTATAACTAAAGGTGGTCTCTTATCCTACACCAGTGCATAGTTTCATTTGAGTTGTTACTTCATATACAGTATTTCCTGCCATACATATTCAGTACACTATCTCATTCTGATGTCCCTTACGGGGGACCTGCATATCATGCTGCAGGTACAGGTGCTAGTAGATCTCCCCAGTATGAGTATAGGACATCCAACTGTTGTTATCAAGCTCCAAGTTGCTTTGGAGCTTTGTGTCTAGAGCTTATATTTTTGTATTGTACAGTTAGTTGAGGCAGGGCCTGTCCTGATCCTTATCAGATGTTTTTCCGTATCTAGAGGCTTTGTAGATTATGTAAATTAAATTGTGGTCATGTCTCGTACTTTAAGCACCGTGGCCCCAACGGCCTAGCCATATGCATTTCCTTTTGGCCTGTTATCACTGTTTATCTTTTTAAAGGCATGTCAAATGTAGAAATCTTTTATGATATGTATAGGACACGCATAGATACAGGTTGGTTCTCCCGAGCCTCATCGGCAACGGGTGTCAGTCCTCCCTAATGGGGCATGGGGCGTGACACCCTATCAGATACTTTAAAGTAAAAATGATTTGCTGGTGCACTAGTGCACCGTATTTGATGCACCTCCACCTCCTTATAAAGGCAATCCTTTTATTTTTCAACATTTATTCAAAAATTTACAAGGCCATATATTGAGCATTTTAAGGCGAAAGTTGATGATTCAAGAATCCAAATTTAAGGAAACTTTGTGGGGGAATTAATTGGTAACCTTGGATTTCCCACGTTTATACTATGATGGTCCTGATGCTAAATTGTGTGTTTTTCCATGAGAAGTGTCGTGGTGTTAGTTTTGATTGGGGAGGCTTCGTTTTTGCAATTTTTCTATAAATAGTTGCTATTTCGTCAATTTTCGGAGTTATCCTATAGTATGATTAGTCTTGCCGGGGGAAAACTCATTTTTGATATTTTTCTTGATTGAGCTGTTGCTTTTTCATTTTTGGATTGGAATTTGGTTCAAACTTTAGGAAGCCATAAATTAGTCATTTTAGCTACATTTTTAGCAATTCTTGATGAGATTTTGGGTAAACTTTCATGGGGGTAATGATGCTTTCTTTAGCTTTAGCTGTTGGTGCCTCATTTCTAGTGAAATTACTGATTTAGCAGCTATCCTGATTGTGTTTTTGGCTTATTTTTTAATTTTGTTGCATGTTCGTCTGTTGTTTCTCCCATACCTCGAATAAAGTATAAATAGCATATATAGGTTTGGATGTCTATTTTGGACAAATTTTTTAGGTTAATCCGATAATTTTGAACACGGGTCCCACACTTTCCATTTCGGATCCAAAATTGGCCCATCACCAAAAAATTAAAAAATAGCGTCAAAATGAACATAATAACATTTGGATCCACTTTTGATAGTGTGGTAGTGTTCAGGGGTTGTTTAGAAGGGAAAAGCTCTAGAAGAGTGAATTGGAGCATGTTCGATTTGCCCACGGGTAGGTTACGACTTGGCTTTCTTTAAATTGAGCTGGAATGTGTAAATTCATGTTGAATTGGTTTGTATATAGGGCTTCACTAGTAGATTTTCATGCCTTCAGCTAGAATCTATGTCACTACCCAAGCCTAAGGCATAGATGTGACACGGCGAATGGGGAACCTGAAGGGACCCCAATCAAGCCTCCTCACTTGTCATTACACATCATCGGTCCCGGAAGCATTTAAAAGACATAAAGTAAGATAAAGGGGTAATGGGGCTTAGGGAAAGCTTTCTTAAACATCATAATCAAGATGCAAGAGTCAAGCTCATAACATAAATACATAACTTGTCCAACAAACACCTCTAAATACATGGATAGAGCGAGGGCCAAGACAAAGCTATCGGGCTCACCCTCATAGTCAACAGAACATAAGAAAGTATCTAAATATATAGATAATTGGAAAATAAACTAAGGTCCCTGGAGTGGAGGACTCACCAACTATCATTGAGTAGGACCGATCAAGCCACGTGGAGGAGGAAGATGATCAACTTAAGCACCCGTCCTTACATGGTGATATCATGTAGGCAAGAGTATGCGTTAGTACGTTTAAATGTACTAATTATGTGGTATGCAATGCAAGAAGAGATAAGCTTCATAATCAACATGGATAATAATAGACAATAGGCATGATATAGCAATATGACATGTATGATCAATGCATAAGTAAAACATGCATAAATAACTCATGCTCATATAAGATTTTATATGTGAAGAATAGACCAAGCTGGATTTCCAACCTTGGTTAAATGATGATGGTGACACCCCATCATCCTAGGTGGTGTGATACAAACCCCTCACATGGTTGATGAAGGGCACACCTTATCATCCTAGTTGGCAAATTACAAATCCCTGAGATGGTTGATTAATACAAACCCAACTCCGGTCGATGATGGTCACACCCCAATCACCCTAGGTGGCGACGTATAAACCTTCACATGGTTGATGAGTACAAACCCCCACCTCAGTTGAGTGTGGTCTAATGCGACACTTTATATAGAATTCATCATGTTAATAAGCTCATTTCATCATGATATAGTCAATCATATAATTTCTCATGCTTTGGACCTTCATTTCCATAATAAACCCTAGCCGGACATTTTGTCAAACACTTGGGGGGGTGTAATGGTGATAAAAGACCATACAATTTGGAGACGAAAGCATGCAAGAAAATCTGTCGTAAAACCATCATTCAACACCATGCATCACCCCCAAGACATTCACATCAAAACCTCTCATCGAATCCAACATTAGATCCAAGATTTAGAGCTTAAGATATGCTAAAACAACCATACTTTCATGAACTAAAATCACTGTGCAGTAAATTTCTCAATATACAAGACCCACATGTAAACTGTATTTAAATAATGAAATATTAGTAAATGGGAGACTTAGGCACCATGGGTAAAAGGACCCAATGGCTCAACACCACATACCTTAGCTTCAGAGAAGTTCTTGGTGAAGTTTGAAAATGAAGGCTTGAAACTTGAAGAAAATCCTTAGTTCCGAATGAGGGTTTTGAGTCTTGAATTTTGGAGTGAAAATATGGCTAAGTGTTTTGGGGAGTATTGGGAATGTTTAGGATGATATGAGGGTGAAATTTGGCTAAGTATAAATAAAAACACGTCTAGGAAAACTTGGGCCCAACACGTAGAATATTTCGAACGCACAGGAAAAACACTGCTAGGGAAAATACACCTCTCCGCGTCGCAGAGAGGATGCAGAGGAAAAATTGTACATGAGCGTGCTCTTGGCGCATTGCTCCAGGAGCGCATATTACTCTCTGGAATTTGTCACTCAAAAATTTATAATTGCTAATCTTTCGCTTTTAAATCATGGTTAGACCTTTTTTTCACCTAATTTTGACCCCCTGATCACAAATATGAAATCGAATTTTCAAAATAACAAACAGATTTTAAGATATACGGAAATCAAAAGTTCGGGCATTCTGAGGCATGTTTTGGGGCACTTTTTGGGGTCTTTACAACATCTCTCCCTTGGGAACATTCGTCCCCGAATGTAAAAGAGACGTACAAGACTAGAGTGATCAAGAGGAACTTAGCCCCAACACGAATGCAACTTAACATGTAAAACACCATTTTCAAATTCTCAACATAAGAGTAAAATCATTGTAAGTTTACCAACTTAAACATGAATGCATATGAATGACACAGGGGATGAAATGTAAGACTTGAGATCACGTGTGGGTCTCACGATTAGTACCTTCGGCTTGAGTAGAGTAGAAACTATGATGATACCTCTTTTGCATGTCTACTTTGTCCTCCCATGTAACACTTTCAACTTGTTGGTTCCTCCGAAGGACCTTAACATGATGCCACCTCTTTGTTCCTCAATCTCTTTAATTGCCTATACAAGATCTATACCTAAACCTCCTCATAAGTCAAGTTATCCCCCACAATGCCCACAATATGAAGAGGCACAATGGCATTAGGATCACCAAAGTATTTTCTCAATATAGAGACACGACACACTGGATGAAATAAATTCATTTCACTTGGCAACTTCAACTCATAAGCTACCTTGTCAACCCTCTCTATCACCTCATAAGGACCAAAATACCTTGGGCTTAACTTCCCCTTTTTACCAAAATGGACCAAACCTTTCATTGGACAAACCTTCACATAGATCCAATCACCCACTTGGAACTCTAGGTCTTTCCTCTTACATCAACATAGGATTTTTGACGACTTTGGGCCATTCTCAACCTTTCCTTATCATATTCACCTTCTCAAGAGCCTCCATAACCAGATCCAGACCCAATAAAGCAACCTCTCCAACCTTAAACCAAGCCGCCAGTGACCTACAACGTATCGCATAAAGAGCCTTAAAAGGAGCCGTACCGATGCTAGAGTGGTAGTTGTTGTTGTAGGCAAACTCAATCAATGGAAGATGGTCATCCCAACTAACTTTAATCTCCAAGACACAAGCCCTAAGCATATCCTTAAGTGTTTGAATTGTCCTTTCGGCTTGGCCATCCGTTTGAGGGTGGAAGGCCTTACGAAGGTGAACTTTGGTACCAAGACCCCTTTGAAAAGACTTCCAAAAGTGTGAAGTAAATTGTTCACCATGATCCGATAAAATTGATAAAGGAACCCTATGTAACCTCACTAACTCATGGATGTACAACCTTGCATACTCTTCAGCCCCATACGTAGTTTTGACCGGTAAAATGTGAGCCGATTTCGTCATCCTATCAACCACCATCCATATGGAATCAAATCCTTTTCTAGCCTTGGGCAACCCAACCATAAGATCCATATTAATCACCTCCCACTTACAAGTAGGAATCATTATGTCTTGGGTTAGGCCACCTGGCCTTTGATGTTCGGCTTTGAGTTGTTGATAACTAGGCCAACTGGAAACAAATTTGGCAATGTCCCTCTTCATGCCTCCCCACCAATACACATCTCTCAAGTCTCTATACATCATGGTGGAATCGGGGTGGATAGAATAAGAAGAATTATGAGCCTCATCAAGGATTCTCTCCCTCAAACCATCAACACATGGCACACAGAACCTATCATGGTATCTAAGGGCCCTATCTCCCCCTTGGGATTTTTCCTATTTTTCCCTCTTTCACCAAGGTCTTCAATTCAAGCAAGGAGGAGTCTAGATCCTGTTTTGCTATCACCTAAGCAACGAAAGAAGATTTAGAACCAACAACAACAAAACCATTACCCACATCTTCCAACCTCACCCCCAATCTAGTCAATCTATCTACCTCTCTAGCCATCTCCCTATCACCACTATCCACATAAGCTAGGCTACCCATGGACACCCGACTCAAAGCATCTGCCACAACATTCACCTTAACGGGATGGTAATGTACACTCATGTCATAGTTCTAAAGGAGCTCTACCCACCTTCTTTCTCTCAAGTTTAGATCCTTTTGAGTAAAGACATATTGAATGCTCTTATGATCATAGAAGACATCAACATGCACCCCATACAAATAATGATGCCAAATCTTTAATGTAAACACCACGCTGGCTAATCCAAGATCATGGGTAGGGTAGTTCTTTTCATGCACTTTGAGTTGCCTTGAAGCATAGGCTATGACTTTATCACTGTGCATGAGCACACAACCAAACCAACTCTAGATGCATCACAATACCCAACAAAACCCTCAAGCCCATCCGATAGTGACAATATAGATGCAGACACAAGTCTATCTTTCAATGTTTGGAAGCATTTCTCACATTCATCGGTCCACACAAACTTAACCTTTTTTTGAGTCAATTTTTTCATAGGAGAAGCAATAGAGGAGACCCCATTCACAAACATTCTATAGTAACTCGCAAGGCCCAAGAAACTCCTAATATCTGACGGGGTCAATGGTCTAGGCCAATTCCTAATCACATCGGTCTCCATAGGATCCAATTTAATGCCATCCCCCAACACCACATGACCCAAGAATGCAACCTCCTTCCACCAAAAATCACACTTGTCATAGTTGTCATACAATCTCTCCTCCCTCAATCTTTGCAACACAACCCTAAAATGACCGATATGCTCCTCCCTACTATATGAATAGATCAAAATATCATCAATGAAGACCACAACAAAGGAATCAAGGTAGGGTTTGAAGACCCTATTCATTAGGTCCATGAAGATGGCAGGTGCATTAGTCAACCCAAAGGACATCACCACAAATTCATAGTGCCCACATCTATTCTAGAAGACCATCTTGGGGATACCACACTTCCTCACCCTCACTTGATGGTACCCAGACCGAAGATCAATCTTAGAGAAAAGCTATCCCCTTGCAATTGGTCAAACAAGTCATCAATTCTCCGAAGAGGATACCTACTCTTTATAGTGACCCTATTGAGTTGCCGGTAGTCAATGCACATTCTAAGTGATCGATGTTTCTTATTTACAAACAATTTCGGTGCACCCCAAGGTGATTGGATAGGTCTAAATAAATCCCTTCTCCAACAAATCTTTTAATTGTTCGTTTAACAACTCTAACTCCGCCGGGGCCATACGATAAAGGGGAATGGAGATAGGGTGAGTTTCTGGAAGGAGATCTATGCCAAAATCTATCTCCCTTTTGGGAGGGACACCGAGAAGGTCATTTGGGAAGATATCAAGAAATTCATTTACAACCAGAACCGTTTCAATGCAAGGGACCTTGGATTCCACAACTTTAACTCTCACAAGATGATACAATCACCCCTTGGAAATCAACGTATGAGCTTTAATGCATGAGGTGAACCTACCCTTTACTACAGCATCATGACTTTCCCACTCAAGGACGGGTTCATTTGGAAATTGAAACTTGACCCTGCGGGTTCTACAATCAATAGAAGCATAGTATGCATGCAACTAATCCATCCCAAGAATAACATCAAAGTCAATGATATCTAATTCAACAAGATCACAAGGCAAGATTTTATGCAGGATGCAAAGCGAAAAAGTTCTAGCAACAGTGGATGCACCAATAGGCGTAGACACCTCATTTGACTCACACAACAATTCCGAATCAACATGGAACTTTTAGAAACAAAGGGGGTAACAAAGGAAAGGGTGGCACCCATATTAATCAAACCATATACATCAAGATCAAAGATTTTCAACATACGTAACAACATTGGGGACCTCACCAAGCACTTGCCTCCCATGTAGAGCATAAAACCAGTTGTGCCTTGGGGCACCACCTTGAGGACCATCTTTACCCAATGGAACTGTATATTCACCCCGAACTTTGCCACAGTTTCTTGGACTATCAACCCTCTTGTGACCAAGCTCCCATATTCAAAACATGCATTAGAACCCTTCAAACATGGACCTCCAAGCTTCTTTCTACATCTAGGACACACCTCTATAGGAGCCACACAACCAAAACGTTGAGGCTTAGGGAAGTCATTGGCAAACCCCCTATTAGTAGCATGAGAAGGTCCTTGGTCTTGGTGAAATCTAGCACCCTCCTTGAACTTGCCCTCAAAATGAGCCCCCTTGGCCTCATGGCCCCTCCTTTTCTTCAACTTTTCTTCTTCCAGTTGCTCAACATATGTCATCAACTGAGACAGGTGCATGTCACCAATAAGCAAGGCAGACCAGCATTCTTCACTTACCATGTTGGAGACCCCCATAAAAAACGTATTCATCCTTGACATAGGATTGGCCACCAAGTGAGCGGCATATTTTGAATGTTGATATAATTTGAGGTAGTACTCTGTCACACTCAGAGCATCTTGTTTCAAGTTCACAAACTCTACCAACTTTGCTTCCCTAAGTTCAAGAGGGAAGAACTGATTAAGGAAGGCCAATTTGAACTCCTTCCAAAGTACCACATTACCAACCCCCTTCTCACCCTTCCATTGCTAATACCAAATTTTGGCTTCCCCTTTTAGTTGGTACGCCACCAACTTCACCTTTTCATTCGGCCCAACACCCATGGTATTCAATATTTTGTAGATCTCATCAACGAACTCTTGTGGATCTTCATCCACCTTTGACCCATGGAAAACTGGAGGACTCATCCTCATGAAGTCTCTTACCATATCTCTAGGGGTAGTAGCATGAGGGGCTTGGGCCCCTTATTGGACTTGGTTGGCCATCACTTGGGTAAGCATAGCAAGAGCATCTCGAAGCTCACCATTAGTAGGTTTCTCCTCGGGATCTTGGTCATGTCTTCCTCTAGTGTTGGGCATGACCTAGCATAACAAAGAACAATCATTGGGGGGGAAAACATATCACAACTCTATAGCATGACTTAGAACATGGAGAAGTGGAACATTTCCTAAAATGCCTCATAGCCTCCTATTCATAGTCATAGCGCGCTTCAAAACCATGAGTAGGACTCTAATCAACGTGGTGTGTTTTACTTCGAG
Source organism: Solanum medicagineum (assembly GCA_026153255.1). Taxonomy (NCBI): domain Eukaryota; kingdom Viridiplantae; phylum Streptophyta; class Magnoliopsida; order Solanales; family Solanaceae; genus Solanum; species Solanum medicagineum. The sequence continues at coordinate 8,415 of JAPFFP010101629.1, read as the reverse complement.
GATCTATCAACCTAGGGCTCTGATACCAAGTTTGTCACGACCCAGGCCTAGGGCCTAGATGTGACACGATGAATGGGGAACCCAAAGGGACCCCAATCAATCCTCTTCACTTGTCATTACACATTATCGATAGCAGAAGCATTTAAAAGACATAAAGTAAGATAAAGGGGTAACGGGAATAAGATAAGGCTTCCTTAAACATCATAATCAAGAGGCAAGAGTCAATCTCATAACATCAATATATAACTTATCACACCTCTAAATATATTGATAGAGCGGGGCCCAAGACAAAGCTACTGGGCTCACCCTCATAATCAATAGAACATAAGAAAGTGTCTCAATACATAGATAATGGCAACATAGATAAGGTCCCCGGAGTGGAGGACTCACCAACTATCTTTGAGTAGGACCGATCTATCCACGTGGAGGAGGAGGATGAGCAACTTGAGCACTGGTCCCTGCAAGATGATATCATATAAGCAAGAGTATGCATTAGTACATTTGAATGTACTAAGAATGTGGGATGCAATGCATGAAGAGATAAGCTTCATAAGCAACATGCATAACAATAGACAACAGGCATAATATAGTAATATGACATGTATGATCAATACATAGGTAAACCATGCTTAAATAACTCATGCTTATATAAGATATCATATAAAAGGTATAGACCAAGCTAGATTTCCAACCTTTGTTGGTTGATGATGGTCACACCCCATCATACTAGGTGGTATGGTATAAACCCCTCACGAGGATGGTCACACCCCATCATCCTAGGTGACGAAGTACAAACCCCTCATATAGCTGATAAGTACAAACCCCCACCTCAATTGATAATGGTCATACTCCTATCACCCTAGGCGCGAAGTACAAACCCCTCACATCGTTGATGAGTACAAACCCCCACCTTAGTTGAGTATAGTCTAATGCAACATTTTGTACAGAATTCATCATGTTAATAATCTATTTCATCATCATATATTCAATCATATCATAATCTCATAATTTGGACTTTCATTTCCACAAGAAACCCTAGCAGGACATTTTATCAAACACTTGAGGAGGTGTAATGTGGGTAAAGGATCATGCAATTTAGAGACAAAATCATGTAAGGAAATCTGTAGTAAAACCATCAATCAGCACCTTGCAACACTCCCAAGACATTCACATCAAAACCCCTCATCAAACCCAGCATTATATCCAAGATTTAGAGCTCAAAATATGCTAAAACGACCATACTTTCATGAACTAAAATCACTGTGCAGTAAATTCCTCAAAATACAAGATCCACATGTAAAATCATCTTTAAGTCATGTAATATTAGTAAAAAGGAGACTTAGGCACCATGTGTTAAAGGACCCAATGGTTCAACACCACATACCTTAGCTTCGGAGAAGTTCTTAGTGAAGTATGAATACGAAGTCTTGAAACATGAAGAAAATCCTTAGTTTGGAATGAGGGTTTTGAGTCTTGAATTTTGGAATGAAAATATGGCTATGTGTTTTGGGGAGTATTTGGAAATGTCTAGGATGATATAAGGGTGAAATTTGGCTAAGTATAGATAAAAACACGTTCGGGAAAACTTGAGCCCAACACTTAGAATATTTGGACCACATAGGAAAAATAATACAAGGGAAAATACACCTCTCCGCATCACGGAGAGGACGCGGAGGCAAAATTGTACATGAGAGCGCTCTTGGCGCGTCGTGCCAGGAGTGCGGATTGCTCTCTGGAATTCATCACTTAAACTTTTATAACTGCTAATCGTTTCCTCTTAAATCAGGGTTAGACCCTTTCTAACCTAATTTTGACCGCCTGATCACAAATATGAAGTCGAATTATCTAAATAGCGAACCAATTTTAAGATATATGAGAATTAAAATTTCGGGCATTCGGAGACATGTTTTGGGGAACTGTTTAGGTCGTTACAATCTATATTTTAGGACCTATTTTGGATTTTCAGATAGTTGAAACTATGTTGTTTGGTTGTGCTTGTTCATTCTACTTTATCAGCATTGCTTTCATGCTATCTGTTCTGTAAGTGATATTGAACTTAGGTTAGGTGGATAACATGTTTTAGAATTCCTCGATATCGCTCCTGAGGGCCTAGGTCCATGTAGAATGGCATAGCAGACTAGAATCTATTAGTTAGACCTAAGCTAGGCAATAACTGAGGTTTTAGGAAATACATTAGCTATAATATCCTGAGTTTGGTGGTTGTGATCTTTGATGGTGATCCCATACCTGTGTTAAAACTATGTCTATGTCACACTTGGTAAAATTATCAAAACACCCCCAAATGAGAGAAGCTTGCATAACATGTCTTCTAGAACTCTTCTGGAAAATCTGAGGCCAAAAATGAGTTCACAACAAAAAATTATGTGGAAAAATGGTCCTGGTTGATTTTTAGAGCAACCGGATCTAAAGATAATTTTTCAAAGTGAAAACGCAATTCCAGAAAAGTTCGTGACATGTCCACGTCGCGAACTTGTCACAAACATGCACTTAATGGTGATTCCAATATTTTAGATGGGATTAGAAAACTGGATCGAAGAATTTTGACTAAAATGCAGGGATACAGAAAAGTCTGAGTCACAGACTTTGTTTCTTAAAGTGCAAACTTTCAGTTCTTTTTTCGAGGGGCATTCCAAGCCTTTCTCCATCCCTCAGAAACTAAACCCACAACACATATAGGTAATTTTTAATGTATAAGGGGTTTTAAAACCCAATGCTAAGTCTTCGACACATTCTAATAAAAGGCTAGGGCTAAAAAGAGAGAAAATAAGTGAGGAATTCATACGATTGAAGATGAAACCTTGCAGTTTGATTGTCAAACCTCATTCCAATTATGTAAGGCTAACCTAAAACATGGAATTGCTCTTCTATATGTCACTTTGATTGAGATGAGTTGACAGATGAACATATTGGGTTTTTATGCATGTTTTCTTACAAAATTATACATATCCGTCGTATTTGTATATTATATATATATAATACTTAATAAAAAAAGCATAAATGAATTTAGGGACCGAGTCTAGTGCCTTGATTTGAGAATGTTTATTGTGATTGTGATGTGGACCTGATGATAGGTGGATAGAAGTTGATAGTCCTAAGAAAAAATTGAAATCAAATGATTGGTCCAAACTAATAGTCCCTTAATGATTGGTTATAATTCATAGTTCTCTTAACAATTGTCTAAACTCTCTCAAGAGATGAGATTCGTGATTTATTAGATGGTTGATAGGATAAAAGGCTTGATTGTGACTTAATTGATCGATTAATATGAGTCCTTGTAAGGCATTTTGATTGGAATAGATGAGAGTGATTATCTTATGGGCATTGAGTCTTGGGAGGAGCATCGAGCACCGAATTAAGGGAGAGTAACTCCAGCTCAAACTCAATAACTACGTCATCAAACGTAGGAGAGGATTGAAACCGTTTAGTTGGGTGTTTCTCTTGATAAGTCCCTGAAATAATAAAGGACTTGGTTGATTGGATCCATTATGGATTGGTTCATTCTTTACACTAGAAAATACAGAAGGGTGTTGGCAATATCAAGAGGATTGTTGTACGATCATAGGGTCATAATTGATTGTTGTCGGATAAAAGAAATTCCTAGATAGGTTCTATATTGATAGTACTCTGATTGGATTGGTTTGGATTTGTGTTTATAGGTCATTGTCTACTTTTTATTCTTACTTTAGGTAGATATTTGACATCCTGATTGAGTTCCTTATCTCTTAACTTGAGTTATCTGAGTTGATAGTATTCTACCTTAATGCATGTTTTATTCGACCATTTTATATACTAGTACATTTGTACTGACATCCATTTAGATTGCATCATTTTTTTATACAGAGGTAGGTACTAAAGATCATCAATAGGTGCTTCGTTGAGGACCACTTTTCAGCTGATTGGTGAGCCATTTCTGATCTCAAAGGATGCACAATATTTTTTTCATCTAGCTTTAGAGTCAGACTTTAGACTTACTTTTCTTTTGATTTGAGGTAGCCATGGACCTGTCATTGGCACCATTGAATAGTTGATAGAGGCTTCATAGACTAGAGTCGATTTGTTTGATTGGTTATTTTTTGAGCTAGTTCCTTTCATATTAGCCTTATTAATTTGATTTGATCATTTATATATTGAGATCGTCCACTTTTTATTTCTCTAGTCTTCCGATGATATGTTATTCATTGATTAAATGAATGTGATGCGGCCAAGTTGATTGCTTGGGGACTCACAGTAGTCTCTGAGTGCCGGCCACACAAAGGGTACCCTCCTGAGGCGTGACAACCTATTTTGAAAATAGCCTGGCAGGACTATTAGTTGGAAATATGGAATAGTATCTACATTGAGTTGGTACCATTGAGATCATGACTTAGTTGTGGTTGTTGTAAATGAAGATTTGATAATTCTATATATTGAGGATAATAGAAAGTTGATCGGCACCCTTATTAGTCACTAATTTGAGGATTTGAGTCCTTACTTTAACACTACAACATTTAATATTAGGCCCCAACCCCACTGTTGCATATTATGAGTTTGAGTCCTACCCCTTTTCTATTATGTGTTAAGCCTAGGGTAGCATGATTATTGATGTATTGAGGTACATATATCAGAGTATCAGGGTGCTACCCCATGTTGGTAAAATTGGCCATTGTTTGGTTCAAGTCCCTACTTTGACGTACACCATTTGAGATTAGGGGTCCAACTCCATTGTTGTATATTGTGGGTTCAAGTCCCACCACTTGTCGATTATCTTTTGAGCTTAAGGCTCAGTGATAATTTGGTACTTTAAGATACATATGTTAATTAGGGTGTTGTCCCATGTTGTTGATATTGGCCATTGGTGGGTTCCAATCCATACTTTAATAGGACACCATTTGAGATTGGGGCCTAGCCCATTTATGGGTTCGAGTCCCACCCTTTTTTACTATATTTTGAGCCTAAGGCTCTATCATGATTAATTCATTGAGATATATATATCAGAGGACCAAGGTGATACCCTATGTTGTTGAGATTGACCATTGGTGGGTTCTAGTCCTCCTTTTATTGTCGAATAAATAGAAGAGGTTCTGGTTAAAGTCCTGGACTTGTCCTTAGGGCATTTACTCCTAGAGAACCCTAACTTCTACACTCTATAAGATATAAAGTTTATGTACCGGTGGGCTTATAAGGGTTCGCTCGGGTTTTATTTTAAGTTACTTATATGTGTCCTGTTCGGGCCTGTGGGAGCCTGTTCACTTTTATCTAGTGTAGTATTCTTAGTAAGCATTAGCGGAATATCCCTTAGTTTTAATTGTTTGCCATAGAATGTATATTCTAACGCCTATTTATGTTTTTATTCTCCTTTTTCCATATCTTCATTACCTTTCTTGCTTAGTCGACCTATGATGGCTCTTGAGTACTTGTTGTCCTAGTAATCATACTACACCTTGTATCTACTTTCATGAAGCAGTTTTGAAGACTAGTCACCAGGATTGATTGATTGAGACTGTGCAGCCTATGTTAGAGACCAAGTGAACATTTGGCGTTTCTGGATCATTCTGTCTCTTCCAACTTAGTGGCCCGTCCTTTTGTATATTTCAAGACTAGCCAGATCTTATAGGTATTTTTAGTCCACTTTTGAGAATTATACTTTTTATTTTGTTTTAGTTGCTCTATACTTGTGATTTGAAGGTTCTGGGAGGGATCTTTCTATGTATATTTATGTAGTTCCTATATTTAATTATTTGTAATATCTCTTGTTTCTTGATTCTATTAGTTTTTCTGCTTATACTCATTAATTATAGTTCTGGTTATTAGTTGGCTTACCTGTTGGCGGGTTATGGTAGCTGCCATTATGAATTGAGAAATCGACTCGTGACAACTGGCCCTTTTGAAATATCTACAATGGTTTGTCAATCTGTTCCCTAAATCTGGATCGTGAGCCACTAAACCCACCGAGATGAGCACACTTATTGCTCCCCCCCTGGGCCTTATGATTAAACTGCTCAATAGAATAGGTGTGATCTGTAATGTCAAGATAAGAATGACGCAATGTCATAATGGAGTGGGTCCCAACCCTCATTTGAGGCCACAATCATCGTACAAAATAGCGCATCCAGTCCTCCTTAGTGGGTAGAATAGATGTGGCATACTTGTAGAGCTCTTAAAATCTCACCTCCTACTCGGACACTATCATCATATCCTTCTTCGGACGAGTGAGCTAAGCACAAAGCCTATGTCAGAGTCTCCTAGGAACAAAACGAGTCATATATTCCTTTGAATACTTATCCCAAGTTACAGATGGTGTACTAGCTGGCCTGGTATCTCTATAAGTTTGACACCACTGTCTAGCTAGACCATTTAACTAGCATGTGTCAACTTTGCACTTGTGGACTCTTTTTCAACAACCTTAATATGTGTAACCTTTCTATGTAGACTTTCAAGAACTCATGTGCATCCTCTGTAATTACACCTAACAATCTTGGCGAAGTTAGCCTAAGAAAATATTCGAGCACCCGTTGGTAATGGAAAGGTGAAACGCCCCACATGTGCTTTGGAAAGCTCCATAATTGTAATTTCCACATATCTCAAAATCCGTGCGTGATTTCAAAAATTGAACTTCATATTCTCGATCAAAGGGGCAAAATTGAACGGGAAATGGGTATAACAAAAATTTTAGAAGACCCTAGGGAAAAATAATTTTCACTAATGTTTCATAATCTTGTGTCTGTTCGTGCCTAGGAGACGATATGCCTGGGGCATAGACTAGTGTAAATTTTGTTTCGCATCTGGTCCATGTTGCGCCTGGAGCATGGACTAGTTATTTTTCAACTCTATAACTTACAAAACCCTTTCTAAACCCTCTCTAAGACTTTATCAAATCTCTCGTTCAAATTCAAGGATTTCAAGCTCAATTTTGGAACTCAAGGACCCAATCCAAGCTTCAAGTTTACTCCAAGGAGAAAAGCCAAGTTTGAGGTATGTGGGACTTCATCCGTGTGTCCTTCCACCCATTGAGTTACACCTTCTCTTTTTATGACAATTGCATGATTTCAAATTGTATTATTTTTCGATACTTTTTTATTATGAAATATCAACATAAATTATGTTGGGTTTTATCAAGTATTGATTGAATATGCATGAATATCTATTTTAAACTTATTCCATGACTTGATCTTTGTCTATTGAGACTATGCATGATTTAAACTTTGAAAACTATGTACTATGATGAACTTTTGATATGGATTTCATGATACCCAAATTGGGGGTTTACCACCAATATTGGTGGGTTGATTTTGAATTGATTTTTACTCATCTTATTATACTCTTAAGTTTCATAATTTTGAACAAGTGTCATGAGCCCACCATGTGTTTGATGAAATTACATGACAAGAATTCTCAAGTTGTTTACATGGTTTACAAGTCAAGTGAATTCATGATGATTAAGGGCTTTCAAGCATGTATTGAATTCAGGAAAAGTATCTATGATTTTACTATAATAGTAATTAGAAAAGTGGTTGGGGCCTGTGGGGGAGCTAGTGCCTCCAGCTGTGGAGGAGTCGAGACATCCTGTCACTTCTTAATGTGGTTTAGGGACTGCTCCTTATGGGGAAATGGTGTTGCACCCCTGACTATACTCGAAGACCAACTTCTGCGCAGCACATCTGCGAATGAGTGAAAGAATCAGATCCTACGTAAGCAACAAACACTACTACACGGACAAAATCAATAACAAAGAGTTTCCTAAATAGCCTTTAGCCTCCTAAGATAAGCCATGGATGTCTCCGCACCTATTCGTAGGACTTTACTAGACTATAGCTCTATACAGATAAAACTAATAATCCATGCTCTGATACCAACTTATCATGGCCCGACACTATAGGTCATGATGACGCCTATTATATCCTGCCTACAGGCAAGCCAACCCTATAACCAAGGTGACTTTTCTAGCAAACTATGTAGAACTATGGCTAAAAAACAATAACATAAGCCAAGAAATCGCATTTCGATTCAAAAGATCCTTTAATTTAGACTAAGATTTTACTGAAACTTATTCGAAATGACAAAGAAATCATATTTCAAGATTTTTTCTAAACTCAATATGGAAACATCTAATTCATCAATTTACCTTAGGATGCACAAAAATCTAGAGACTTTGATAACAACCACAATGTTCGCCCCAGAAAGATCTTTAGTTTGGATGAAAATTTCATTAAATTTTGATCCAGAAAGAGAAACATATTAATATTAAAAATAAACAATAATATAGAACAAAAAATCACCAAATTACCATGAACGGCATGCCAAAAATGATTTTTGAAACTTTCATGATGTTTCATTCAAAAAATGCATAAGTTAGTCATTTGAATCACCCGAATTGGATAAAAAATGACCTAAAAGTTTTGTGTAAAGTGATATATA
>JAPFFP010101618.1:0-19656 GCA_026153255.1 Solanum medicagineum | reverse complement strand
AAAAAATCAAATTTTAAAATTTTCAATTTTTCACTCCAACCCTCGTCCCCTCCCGCCAATACCACAAAAAATAAAATTTTATTTTTTAGAAAAATTCAAATGTTGAAAAATTCAATTTCTTTACTCCACCCCGTCCCGACACCCATCCCCAGCCACCCGCCCCCAAAAAACGAATTTAAATATTTGTTTTTAAAAGATATTTGAAAATATTTTCATGTCAGAAATTATTTTTCTACAAAAAAAAAACGAATTATTTTTCATGAAAATATTTTCATGTCAGAAATTATATTTGAACAAGGTCTCCATAAAGAAAAAATATCCTGTCACTAGAATAGATGACTTATTTAACCAACCTCAGGGTGCCTCTTGCTTCTCAAAGATAGACCTTTGATTTGGTTACCATCAGTTGAAGGTAAGGGAATGTAATATCCCAAAAATAGCATTTAGGTCTCGATATTGTAACGACCCCAAAAAGTTCCCGAAAATGTGCCTCGGAAGTTCCCAAAATTGTAATTTCCATATATCTCAAAATAAGTACGTTATTTCGAAAACTCGACTTCATAGTCTTGTTTAGGGGGTCAAGTTTAGGGTGTAAAGGGTCTAACCCCGATTTTAGAGCGAACGATTCACAATATCAAATTTCAAAGTGTCGAATTCCAGTGAGGTTAGAGCGTTGCAGGCGCGACGCACCCCTCTATATTTTTGGTGCTAGTCTTTAATTCAGTCCATAACTTCTAAGTCTCTTAAGCCTTCTCACATGTGAAAATACCTATACCGAGCCATTTTTCACCCTCATATCATTCAAAACATTCCGCAATACTCACTCAAACACTTAGGCTTATATTTCTCTCAAGATTCAAGCGCCAAAACCCTCTCCGGATCCTAAGGAATTTAACCAAGCTTCAAGTCTCCATCTCCAATCTTCGCCAAGTTATTCTCCAAAGCTGAGGTATGTGGGTTTCTTTTATGGGTTTCTTTCATGGGTTCCTTTCACCCATGATGCCCGAGCTCCCTTTTACCTAAAATTGCATGATTTAAAATTGATTTACTCATGGGTTTTATGTATTATGAAAATCACTGCACACAATGTTGGGGTTTATGAAATTATGACTGTTTTACCATGTTTTGAGCTATTAATAGAAGATCTATTTTACGATTTGATGAAGGATTTTGATGTATATTTCTTGGGGGTATTACTAAGTATCTATTGAAGGTTTTACATTGAATTTTCTAGCATGATATCACTCTTGAATTGCTTGATTTTACACTAGCACTACACACCCTCTAAGTGTTTGATTAAATGTCCGGTTGGTTTCTTAAGGAATTGAAAGTCTAATGCATGTCTTATGAGTTAAATGACTATATGATGATGAAAGGATAATGAAAGTAATGTATGTATGTGATGACTATATGATGATAAAAGGAAAGTGTGTACATGATGATTATATGATGATGAGAAGAATATATTGCTAAGATGACTATATGATGATGGGAAGAATGTGTGTGTGTGTGTGTGTATGATATTATCTCTATAGTGTTGGCGATGACCAAGCCTAGCTTGGGGGGTTGTAGGCCGGGGTAACCTATTGGGGGTTTGTACTCATCAACCTATTGGAGGTTTGTACTCATCACCTGTTGGGGGGTTTGTACTTCATCAACCATGTTGAGGGTTTGTACCCATGAACTCGTTGGGGGGCTTTGTACACCAACAACCTCATGAAGGGGTTTATACCTCATGCGCCTCTCCAAGGAGGTGGTAGGACTTGGATTGCACTATAATAGTCACTCCCTATACTTGTATTATGTTCTATATAAGCATGGTTTTACTTCAAGCATCATTCATACACGTCATATTGTTAGTATGCTATTCATTGCTTATGATTATGCATTTTGGCTATGATGCATATCTCTTGTTGCATTGCATCTTACATACTTAGTACATTCAAATGTACTAATGCATACTCTATGCCTACATGACATCACCATGTAGGGACCGGAGCTCCTATTGATTCTCCTCATGGCTAGACGGATTGTTCAAGTTATTTTATGGTGAGTTCTCAAGTCCAAGGACAATATCTATCTTCTCTCAAGCTCATGCTTAGACTATGTATTGGATGTTTGAATTATGTATTGTCGTTATTATGAGGGTGATCCTGGTTGCTTGTCTTGGCCCCTGCTAAGTATATAAGGTTTAGAGGTGTTGTTGAACATGTTATGTATAATGCTATGAGTTTGACTCTCTCTTGAGTCTTGTCATTTATGTCATGAAGGTTGTTCCCTTATCATCGGTTACCCCTATTTTTCTATCTCTTGTTCTTGTTTTACTTGCTTCTGTAACCAAGGATGTGTAATGATATGCTAAGATGCTTGTTTGGGGTCCCTTCGGGTTCCCCATTCTGCAGTCACGTCTAGGCCCTAGGCTTGGGTCGTGACAAAGATGGTATCAGAGCACTAGGTTGTTAGATCCTCCTCGCCCAACAAATCGCGTCAATTAGAGTCTTATTCATGGTTGTGAAGCGCGCCACAACTATGAATAGGAGGCTATGAGGCATTTTAGGAAATATTTCACTTCTTCATGATCTATGTTGTGCGCTAGAGTTAGATCTTCCTAGGGCTTATTGCTCATCCCTACCTGTTACATTACAGGATATGTATCAAGCTACTCAAGATGGTGTTATGACGAATGCGGAGGTTTGCAATGCTCTATGGGTATTAGCCAAAATCGATGACAAAGATGGAAATTCACCTCGATCAACAAGTGAGTGCTCCCGAGACTTCAATTGGTAAGGAGAGAGGCAATGAGGCCAAAAGGGCCCGTATTGGAGGAAAGTTCCAAAGTCTCAAGGATAGAGGTGATGCTATATGCCTAATATATGATAAGGTTCATAATGGCCGATGTTTCAATGGCACCAATGCTTATTTTGATTGTGGGGAAGTAGGACATAAGAGGAAGGATTGTCCTCATAAGCGCACTAAGAGTAAAAGAGGTGATAGTGGGATGACTAATCCCAAGGGCCAAAGATGTGGGAAGTACCATGGTGGTCCATGCTTTAGGAACACCAATGCTTGTTATGGATGTAGTAAAGTGTGTCACAAGCTAGTTGATTGTCCATATGATCGAAGGAAGTGTAAAGGAGTTCATGTTGATCAAGTGGCTCAAGAAGGGGATGAGGCGCCCCATGTTGCTACTGGTATGTTGAAATTTCCTTTGGCTTTGATGTGTTTCCATTGATACACTGGTGTGCCACTATTTCCTTCATTATTATTTTGGTTGCTAGTGGGTTTCATGTATGTCCCGGACTCTCTTTGGTGAGCCTATTGTTGTTTGAAAGTTCATAGGTGTTGTTCCGTGTTTATATTGCATTAGGTCTTGCCGTGTGACTTTTGGATTAGTGTGGTGGACTTTGATGCTATGCTAAGGGTGGATTAGTTGCATGCATGTTGTGCCCCTATTGAATGTAGGGCCCGTAGAGTGATATTCCAATTCGCTAATAGATCTGTCCTTGAGTGGGGACTTGTAAGGTGGATACGAAGAGGTAAGTCTGTTTCTTATCTTAAGGTATAATTGATCTCTAAGGGTTTCCCGATGTTATTATTACATAGGGTCTTGTCTTGTGATTTTGTTTGAACTTAGTTTGTTGGATTGGAGGTTTTGAGGTGGTTCGGCTACTTGTATATTGTGTCTCCTTTGATTGTAGAACCCATAAGGTTGTAATATGATGGTTAAGAATGGTCGATCTATTTGGCCAACTACAATGGTTAGTCACTTCTCTAAGCTTGATCTTTGGTTCGAGTTTTGTTCCCAAGTGATAATGAGGGTAGTTGATATCCCTAAGTGTCTTTTCAGATTAGGAGTGAGCCTTTTGAGTATGTTGGAGTTGTTTGGTTGGCTTATGCACCGACTATGTTTATGGGTTTCATGAAAAGGGTCTTTAGTCCCTACCTTGTTATGCTTGTGGTGGTCTCTAATGATGAAGTACAAATTTATTTAGAGCTTATGAACCATTTGGGGGTAGTGTTGCAAATCTTGGGGTGAGAGGAGTTGTATGCTAAGTATGTGAAGTGTTACATGGGGTTAAAAGAGGTTATTTCCCTAGGTCATGTGGCTTCGGAGGATGGTATTAATGTTGACCCTAAGGAGACGTATGTGATTACAAATTGGCTTAGACCTTTGACTCCCATAGACATTAGGTTTTTCTTGTACTTAGCATGTTACCACCGGAGGTTTTTGAATGGGTTATCTTCTATTGCTTCTCCCATGGCTAAGTTGACCCAAAGGAAGTATAAGTTGTCTTCGCTCCTACCTTGTTCTCACCGGATAGGGTAGAAGGGTTTGTTATGTAGTGTGATATCGCCCGGATTGGTTTGGGTTGTGTGTAGATGCAAGATGGTTAGGTGGAAGTCTATGCATTTAGATAATTTGAGATGCATGAGAAGGATGATCTTATCTATGACCTTGAACTGGCTGTCGGGGCTTTTGCTTTGGAAATTTGATGTCATAGGTTGTATGGGGTGCATACGGTGTGATTCCCGTTCACTATAGTTTCTAATATTTGTTCACCTAAAGAGATCTTATCTTGAGACGAAGGGGGTGGTTAGAACTTCTTAAGGATTGTGATGTGAGTGTGCATTATCGTCCCGGTAAGGCTAATGTTGTGGCGGATGCTTTGGGTAGGATGTCTGTGGGTAGCCTAGCATATGTTGATGGTGGTGATAGAGAGGTCGCTAGGGAGGTGCATCAGTTGACTAGATTGGGGGTTAGGTTGGAAGAGGTTGGCAATGGTGGTCGTGTTGTTGTTGTGATGGTTCTAAATCTTCTTGGTTGATGAGGTAAGAGCAAAGCAAGATCTTGATCCCTCCTTGTTAGAATAGAAGGCCTTCGTGAAAAAGGGCAAGGTGGAGGTTTTCTCCCAAGAGGGAGATGGCCCCCTTAGGTACCAAGGTAGGTTGTGTGTACTTGTGTTGATGGCTTGGTGGAAACTATCATTGATGAAGCCCATAATTCTTCTTATTCTATTCAGCCCTGTTCTACCAAATGTATAGAGATTTGAGAGATGTGTATTGGTAGGGAGGCATGAAGAAGGGTATTGCCAAAGTTGTTTCCGGTTGTTATAGTTTTCAACAAGTTAAAGCCGAACATCAAAGGTCGGGTGGCCTAACCCAAGACATAGAGATTCCTACTTGGAAGTGGGAGGTGATTAATATGGATTTTTGTGGTTGGGTTGACCAAGACTAGAAAGAGTTTTGATTCCATTTGGGTGTGGTTGATAGGATAACAAAATCGGCTCAATTTTTACCGGTTAAGACCAAATATGGGCTGAAGATTATGCTAGGTTGTACATTCATGGCTTGGTAAGGGTGCATGGGGTTCCTTTGTCCATCATATCAGATCATGATGCTCAATTGACTTCCCACTTTTGGAGGTCTTTTTAAAGGGGTCTTGGTACAAGAGTTAAGCTTAGTACGGCCTTTCACCCTCAAATCGGTGGTCAAGCCGAAGGAACTATACAAACATTTGAGGATATGCTTAGGGATTATACTTTGGAGTTCACGGGTAGTTTGGGTGATCATCTTCCATTGATTGATTTGGCCTATAATAATAGCTATCATTCTAGAATCGGTAAGGCTCCTTGTGAGGTTCTCTATGGTAGGCGTTGTAGATCACCAGTTGGGTGGATTGAAGTGGGAGAGATGGCTTTGTTGGATCCAGATCTAGTTATGGATGCTATGGAGAAGGTAAGGTTGATTAGGGAAAGATTGGAGACCGTCCAAAGTCATCAAAAGTCTTATGTCAAAATGAGAAGAAGAGAACTTAAATTCAAAGTTAATAATTAGGGCTAATTGAAGGTTTCGCTCATGAAAGGTGTGGTTTGCCCCGGCAAAGAGGGAATTGAATTCAAGGATTATGAGTCTTCATGAGGTGTTGAGGAAGGTTAGTGAGGTTGCACACAAATAGGAAGTGCCTTTGGATACAGATATGGTTTGTCCAGTTCTTCATGTTTCTAGGATTGAGGAGGTATGTTGGTGATTTAATTGTAATAGGACTCTTGATATTGTGTATGTTGTGGGGGATGAGTTGGATTATGAAGAGGTCTAGTGGAGAAGGTGGGTGGATATGAGTAAAGGATTGTGAGGGTGTAGTGTTTGTCAAGGCCTATTGGGAGAATCGTCAAGTCGATAGTATCTCTCGGGGAGCCGAAGTGGGCATGGAGGAGCAATATTCATACCTCTTTCATTCTATTCAAGCTTATGATAACACTTCGAGTCCTTTTATGACTCTAAGTCTTATGTCCCATCCCTTAAGTCATTTGCATGTGTTCATGTTTATATTGAAAAGGTTCATGGTGATTTTAACACTCATGTTGAGATTTTGAAAATGGGTTTTTAAATATGTTGTTGCATTCTTGTTGGGGTTTATCTCTTTATGATTACTCTTCTCTTGTGCGCTTCTTTGACATTCGGGGATGAATATTCTCAAGGGGGAGATATTGTAACGACCCCAAAAAGTGCCTGAAAATGCGCCTTGGAAGTGGCTAGAAATTGTAATTTCCATATATCTCAAAATTTGTGTGTTATTTCAAAATTTTGACTTCATATTGTTGTTTGGGGGTCAAATTTAGGGGGAAAAGGGTCTAACCCCAATTTTATAGAGAAAAATTCACAATTTCAAATTTCAAAGTGCCGAATTCCAGTGAGGTTAGCGAGGCTCGACGCACCCCTGTATATTTTTGGTGCCAGTTTTTAATTTCGGTCCAAGACTTTTAAGTCTTGGGCCTAAGTCTTCCTACACATGAAAATACCTATACTTAAACATTCTTCACCCTCATATCATTCAAAACATTCTCCAATACTCACTCAAACACTTAGGCTTATATTTCTCTCAAGATTCAAGTGTCAAAACCCTCTCCGGATCCTAAAGAATTCAACCAAGCTTCAAGTCTCCATCTCCAATCTTCACCAAGTTATTCTCCAAAGCTAAGGTATATGGGTTTCTTTCATGGTCTCTTTTCACCCATGATGTCCAAGCTAACTTTTACCTAAAATTGCATGATTTAAAGTTGATTTACTCATGGGTCTTATGTATTATGAAAATCACTGCACATTATGTTGGGGTTTATGAAATTGTGATTGTTTTACCATTTTTTAGCTATGAATCTAAGATATATTGTAGGATTTGATGAAGGATTTTGATGCATATTGCTTGAAGGCGTTACCAAGTATCTACTGAAGGCTTTGCATTGAATTTTTAGCGTGATTTCACTCTTGAATTGCATGGTTTTAAACTAGTACTACATACCCTCTAAGTGTTTGATAAAATATCCGGTTATGATTTCTTGAGGAATTGAAGGTCTAATGCATATCTTATGAGTTTAAGACTATATGATGATGAAATGATGATGACAGTAATGTATGTATGTGATGACTATATGATCAACCATGTGAGGGGTTTGTTCCCATCAACCCGTTAAGGGCTTTGTACTCCAACAACCTCATGAAGGGGTTTTTACCTCATGCGCCTCTCCAAGGAGGTGATAGGACTTGGATTGCACTAACTTGGATTGTACTATAATAGTCACTCCCTACACTCGTATTGTATTCTATATAAGCATGGTTTTACTTCAAGCATCATTCATACATGTCATATTGTTAGTATGCTATTCATTGCTTATGATTATGCATTTTGCCTATGATGTCTATCTCTTGTTGCATTGCATCCTACATACTTAATACATTCAAATGTACTAATACATACTCTATACCTATATGATATCACCATGTAGGGATCAGAGCTCCTATTGATTCTCCTCGTGGCTAGACGGATTGTTCAAGTCAGTTTATGGTGAGTCCTCAAGTCTAGGGACAATATCTATCTTCTCTCAAGCTCATGTGTACACTATGTTTTGTATGTTTGGATTATATATTGTCATTATTATGAGGGTGAGCCCGGTTTCTTATCTTAGCCCCCGCTAAGTATCTAAGGTTTAGTGGTGTTGTTGGACATGTTATGTATAATGCTATGAGTTCGACTCTCTCTTGACTCTTGCCGCTTATGTCATGAAAGTTGTTTCCTTAGCCCCGATTATCCCTATTTCTATCTCTTGTTCTTGTTTTACTTGCTTCCGCAACCAAGAATGTGTAATGATATGCTAAGAGGTTTGTTTGGGGTCCCTTCGGATTCCCCATTCGCCGGTCACGTCTAGGCCCTAGGCTTGGTTCGTGACAAATATGACCATTTTGAGTTCTTGGTCATGTCCTTTGGGTTGATTAATGCACCAGCGACCTTCACGAATTTGATGAACATAGTGTTTAGACAGTACCTCAATATGTTCGTGAGTGTTTTTAGCGATGTCATTGAAGAGAAGCATGCCAATTACCTCAAAATCTTTCTCCGGACTATCAAAGATCATGAGTTGTATGCAAACTTTTCAAAGTGTGAATTTTGGCTCAAGTGTGTGGCTTTTCTAGGCTATATTGTCTCAAGTGATGGTATTCGAGTAGACATAAGATGTTTCTTGGGGTTGGCAGGCTACTACCACATATTCATTGAAGGATTTTCATCCCTATCCTCACTATTTGACTGGAATGACTCAAAAGAAGGTCAAGTTTAAATGGTCCGATGAATGTGGGAAGAGCTTCCAAGAGCTAAAAACAAGATTGAGTACTGCACCAGTTTTGACCTTGCCTGATCGGACAGAGGATTTTATGATAAATAGTTATGAGTCTAGAGTTGGATTGCGTTGTGTGTTGATGTGGAGGAAAAAACGTGATAGCTTATGCTTCTAAACGTGATAGATTATGCTTCTGGGAAACTTAAGGTTTATGAGTGAAACTATCCAACCCATGATCTTGAGTTTGTTAGTGCTAATAAATTTTGACTGATGACTAATTGCAGAAAAGTATCAAAAAAAGGAAACATTCCAGCTAATCTATCAAGGAAATCCAGCTGGAGGCACCAAGAGCACAATTATTGGAAGGAATCAATCTAATACTACAATCAAGAAACTCAAATTTTGAGCAATCAAGAAAATCAATCAAGCAAAATTAAATCTGGAGCAATCAAAGAAATTAATCGAGGAAACAAATTTGGAGCAATCAAGAAAATCAATCAACCAAAGAAAAAACAAATTTTGGTGTAATCGAGAAAATCAAGAAAAGAAAAGAAAAACAAATCCAGAAAATCAAACCAACAGATATCCAATACGTAGGATAGAAACAAAAAGGAAAGACAATGGACTACACCTGGGAGCAACAGTGCCATCAATAGGAGCAGATCAGTCCAGATCATATGTCTATGGAATAGAAGAAAAGAAATAAAATTGATGAGATTGAGAATCAATCAAGAATCAATCAAGGATCATGATCAGGAAGAAGTTAACAAATCAAGAATCAATCAAGTGATGCAAAACAAGAAGGAATCAGTACATCAATCAAACAAAAATTGAGTCGAGGAAATAATCAAGGAAGAAATCCTCAAGATCTGAAAATCAAGCAATCAAGCTACTCAAAGATCTGGAAGAATTCTTGACAATAAGCCTTCAGCCTTATTCTTGGAAGAAGGACTCATCATTGCCTCTATCCAAGGATCAACTCCCTTGGGATGTCATCTCTTCCGCATAAAAACAGGCATCCAGGGCATCTCAAAGTATACAAGCCTACTGCTTTCAAGACCATCTTCAAAATTCTTCATCTTTAAGAAATTCATTGTAATCCTTTATTTTTCTGTGAAAAAGAAAAAGAGAGAAAAGAAAAAAAATTGCAAGAGAGGATTGTATCAAAAGAAAAAGAAATAAGAAAAAATAATTGAGAATAGATTACGTGTTAAATTTCTTGTAACCACCACTTTCGAAGGCTTGAAGAGATTTCCTTGCAACCCAAGGGAACTGGATGTAGGATTTACATTGAATCTGAACTAATATAAATATATGATTTTGAATTTTCTTTTACGCTCTTTAATTTCTGCAAACTGTTTTACTGTTTTTAGTTGACTATTACTTATGTTAGCTGACTAACTGCGTTTTATATTAAAAAACGGGAAGAAAATTCAATTCACCCCCCCTTTTGCACTTTCAATTGGCATCAGAGCCTGGTCTCACTATATTTCTTTCTAACCACAGGTGAGAAAAGATCATGGCAAATCAACATCAAACAATTGGAGCCTTGTTTTTTGAGGGAACATCTCAAACTAGAGCTCCCTACTTCAATGGGAAGAACTTCTCTCATTGGAAAATAAGAATGGAAACAATCATTAAGTCTTATGATGTGAATATTTGGAAAGTTATTAAGCTAGGTGACATCCCCATTCCTGTGGCTAAACCAACAACTGAAGGTCAATCAAGCATTGAAGGCAACCAAACACCAGTCATACCGAGTCTGAGGAACTACACAAAAAAGCAAATAGAAGTTATTCAAATAAATTTCAGGGCAAAGAATGTTCTTTACAATTTAATCAGCAGAAAGGAATATGAAAAAATATGTACTTGTGAAACTGCCAAGGAAATGTGGGACAAACTGGAAGTCACCTATGAAGGAACTGACAAAGTCAAGAAAGCAATTGTCAGTCTTCTAGTTTATGAATATGAGCTATTTCAAATGAAGCAAGGTGAATCAGTTGAAAGTATGTTTGATCACCTTAGTAAGATCATTGGTGAACTCAAAGTTGTAGGCAAGGAATATCCTCCCATTGAGCACATTAGAAGGATCCTCAGAAGTCTAACCCCTTAATGGCATGCTAAAGTGGTGGCTATTGAAAGCATGGAACTTAAAAGACTCACTTATGATGAAGTCAGAGGTGATCTGATTGCTTTTGAGAAAACACACCTAAATAAAAAGGGAAAGGAGGATGACTAGAAAAAACATATTGCATTCAAAGCCACTGATGAGAATCGAGATGATGAAGAAGATCTAAATAAAGATGAAATTGCACTGATTACAAAATCAGTGATGGAAACCTTTAGGCGCAATAGAAACCAAAGAAGAGGTAAGCACAACTATTCAAGAAACAAGCAAATTACTATCGATAATAGGAATGATGGCAGGTGCTATGAATATGGTAAGTTTGGACACATTACAAGTGAATGTCTTGAATCTAAAAGAAGACACCCTCAAGGAAAATTCAAAAACAAAGCATTTCGCAGTTACAGTGATGAAGATACATCTTAATATGATCAAGAAGACACTGTAAATGTCTACTTCATGGCAATAGGTGAAACAAGCCAGGTAAACAATGAGTTTTGCAAAAATTGTTTTGAGTTGGAAGCTCTTCTTAATCAAGCCATTATATAATTCAAAAAATCCTTTGAGAATCTTAGATCCATTCAAGATGAAAAAAATGTTTTAGAAATCAAGCTTGAATTTTGCGTTGCTGAAAGAGATTTATTGGATGAAGAAATTTTTTATCTAAAAATTCGTTCGAAAAATGTTCAAAAATATTTTAGCCTCAACAGATCTCTCATGTCAACTAATTCTCAAAGTAAACCTTTTTAGTCATTCTGGTTCTGATCAGTCTAGTAAAATATCTTGTCATTATAATGGAAAAATCGGTCACACCTACTCCAGATGCTAATTCAATCACTCAAAGCCATCTAACATGGTCTGAAAAGTTAAAGGTACTACTAAACAAAAGGGATCCAAAAATATTTGGGTACCTAAAAATCAAAACTGATCTTGTTTTGAAGGAACACCGCACTAGATCTAAAGAGAAGTGGTATCTTGAAAGTGCATGTTCAAATCACATGACGGACAACAAATCATTGTTCAAATCCGCTACAAATTACAAGGGTGAAAATATTTTCTTTAGAGACAACTCCACTAGAACTGTAATTGGTATTGGTACTATCTCATTCAATGAGTCATGTGATATCACAAATGTTTTACGTTATGAAAGTATTAAAGTTCAACTTGCTAAGTATTGGCCAACTATGTGATTTTGATCTGGAAGTAAGATTTAAAAAATACTGGAAAGGAAATTCTTCCTGGAAGCAGAGATAAAAATGTGTATATCCTTGATTCTATCAAAGGACCAACTGAACACATCTATCTCGCTTTTATGTTTGACGATCCATGGATCTGGCACAGGATATTGGATCATGCTAGTATGAGGCTTATTGAAAAACTTACTCGACTCGATCTGACTATTGGTCTACGAAAGATAAACTACACAAAGGATCATATTTGTGACGCATATTAACTAGGTAAGCAAACTAGAAATTACTTTCTATCGAAAGATATCGTTTCTACCACAAAACCCTTGCAACTCCTCCAAGGTCTACTTTCGTTATTGTTGATGATTATTCTCATTTTACTTTGGTAATGTTTTTGGCTAACAATGATGATACCTTAAAGAATTTTGAGTTTTTTTGTAAGAAAGTTCAAAGAGAAAATGGATACTATATTACCTCTATTAGAAGTCATCATGGAGGCGAATTTGATAGCAAATATTTTGAGAATTTCTGCAATAAAAAAGGATACAATCACAACTTCTCAGCTCCCCAAACCCCTCTACAAAATGGAGTTATTGAGAGAAAGAATCAGAATCTACAAGACATGGCCAGAACCATGACATGTAAGCATGACCTCCCTCATCATTTATGGGCTGAAGCAATAAGCTTTGCATGTCACATTCTCAACAGGTCCCTCGTTAGATCCATTCTGAAGAAAACTCTGTATGAATTATAGAATGGGAAGAAACCAAACATTGGTTACTTCCATCCTTTTGGCTGCAAATTTTTCATCCAGAATAATGGTAAGGAAAATTTGAGTAAGTTTGATCCACACAGTGATGAAGGTATCTTTCTTGGTTACTCAAATTCTAGTAGATCTTATAGAGTTTTTAATCAGCGTATGCCCTCTATATGAGGGTTTGTTCATATTGTTTTTGATGAATCTAATCTATTCTCTATGAAAAGATGCAGCCCTGATGATGAAGAAGTTATTAACTCTCAAAGTGTAGTTATCTCATCTAAAGAAGTTATAGAAAAAAACTAGTCAATTAGTGAAAATGAAAGTCATCTAAGAACAGAAATAATTCCAAATGAATGGAGAAGTGAACCTGACTACCCAAAGAAATTCATCATTGGGAACAAAAGTGACGAAGTGAGAACCAGAGCCTCAAGCAAGAAAAGTGCAAATATAGCACTCATTTCCAACTCGAATCTAAGAAGGTGGAAGAAGCATTGAAAGACGCTGAATGGGTTAAAGCAATGAAAGAGGAACTCGACCAGTTTGAAAAGAATCATGTTCAAACCTTAGTTCAGAAACCAAAAAATACTTTCATCATTAAAACGAAGTTATTTTCTAGAAACAAGTTGAATGAAGATAGAAAAGTGATAGGAACAAGGAAAGCCTAGTAGCCCAGGGGTACTCTCAACGGGAGCGAGTTGACTTCAATGAGACTTTCTCTCCTATTGCAAGGTTAGAATCTATTTGTATTCTCTTATCATATGCTTCTTTTAAAGGTTTTAAATTATTTCAAACGGATGTCAAAAGCACTTTTTTAAATGGTTTTAGAAGAAGAAGTTTTTGTTAAACAACCTCCAGGTTTTAGAAAATCCTGAATTTTTTCACCATGTTTTTAAACTTTCTAAAGCTTTATATGGACTCAAACAAGCTCCTAGAGCTTGGTAAGATCGTCTAAGTAAGTTATTATTAAATCATGATTTTCTCGAGGAAGCATCAATACTACCCTCTTTATAAATAGTTATCTTCTAATAATATTATTATTCAAATTTATGTTGACGATATTATTTTTGGAAGTACTAATGATGATTTGTGCAAGAAGTTTATCAATCTCATACAAAGTGAGTTTGAAATGAGTCTAATGGGTGAGTTAATATTCTTTTTGGGACTGCAAATCTTCTAATCTTATCTGGCATCTTCACTTGCCAAAGTAAGTATGATAAGGAGTTAATCCAAAAATTTGGAATGGAAAATCCAAAGCCTACCAATACTCGCATGAGTCCATCATGCAACATGGATCTTGACCCAACAGGTAAGAATGTTGATGAACCAAATACAGAGGTATGATTGGATCTCTTCTCTATCTCACTTTGAGTCGACCTGATATTATGTTAAGTGTCTGCAAATGTGCTAGATTTCAAACGAACCCTAAAAAATCTCATTTAACTGAAGTAAAAAGAATTATTCGCTACTTAGTGGGAACTACTTCCTATTGGTCTTTGGTATAAAAATCATCTGCTTTTAGTCTTTATTGATTTTCAGATGCTGACTATGCGGGTGATAAAATCGATAGAAAAAGCACCAGTGGATCTTGTCAATCCTTGGAGATTTCTTAATTCTTGGAATAGCAAGAAATAAAATTTTGTATCCATCTCCATCACTGAGGCTGAATATGTAACTATCGGGTTATGTTATACTTAGATTCTTTGGATGATTCAACAATTAAGTGATTTTATATCAATACTAAACCTGCTCAAATTTTTTGCAATAACACTAGTGTTATTTGTTTAACTAAAAATCCAGTGCATCATTTTAGAGCAAGTATGTTGATATTAAGCATCATTTTATTAGAGATCATGTTTTAAACAGCAACATTGAAATTATTTTTGTGAACACCGAAAATCAATTGACGAATATTTTTACAAAGCCTTTACTTGAAGAAAGATTCTATTTACTTAGAAAATCTTTAAATATTAGTCCATATGTTTTAAAAGTTTTTATCAGTATCTTTTTAATACATTAATTGCATTTTCCTAAATTGATTACACTGCCTTAATTACATGCATTTATTGCTCTTTTTTACGGCTGTTTTGGTGTATTTTCATATCTGTCAGCCTCTTTGTCTTCATCTTCCTCTCCTATCACTTGCTTTCCCATATTCTATTTCCTACCCTCGTGGCTAACTATTTCTTGTTATGTGTTGAAAATATTTTTTGTTTGGACTCCTTCTGTATTTTGTTAAAGTCTGTTTTTTACTTTTGTGTTATGTAGTATTGTCTAGCCTTCTTCTACATATTGTTGCCTATTGCTTCTTGTTGTTTCCTTTTTGCTGATTTCAAAGGGGGAGAAAAAGAGACTAAGTATCTGTCGTTAGTCGACTATCACCCTGTGCAAGTATTCAGGGGGAGCACCTATGCTACCAGTCAGGGGGAGAAAAGTAGGAAGTCAACTATACACTTAAGGAAGTTGACTACATTAGTATTAATAGTGTCATCATCAAAAAGGGGGAGACTGTTAGTGCAAATATATTTTTACTGATGACTAATTGCAGGAAAACATCAAAAAGGAAACAATCTGGCTAAATCTATCAAGGAAATCTAGCTGGAGGCACCAAGAGCACAATTATTGAAAGGAATCAATCTAATACTAAGCAAGAAAAGAAAATGAATCATCAAAATCAAATCTTGGGCAATCAAGAAAATCAATCAAGCAAAGTCAAATATGGAGCAATCAAAGAAATCAATCTAGGTAACACATCTACAGCAATCAAGGAAATCAATCAAGTAAAGAAAAACAAATATGGAGCAATCGAGGAAATCAATCAATCAAAGGAAAAAAAATCGGAAGATCATGAATCAAACCAATGGAAATCCTATAAGTAGGATGGAAACAAAAAGGAAATACTATACACTACACCTGGAAGCAACAATGACAGCAATAGGAACAGATCAGCCCGGATCCTATGTCTATGAAATAGAAGGAAAGAAATAAAATTGATGAGATTGAGAATCAATCAAGAACCAATCAAGGATCACGATCAGGAAATGGTCAGCAAATCAAGAATCAATCAAGTGACGCAAAACAAGAAGGAATTAGTACATCAGTCAAACAAAAATTGAGTCAAGGAAATAATCAAGGAAGAAATCCTCAAGATCAAAAAATCAAGCAATCAACCAAAATCAAAGATCTAGAAGAATTCTTGACAATAAGCCTTCAACCTTATTCTTGGAAAGAGCACTCATCATTCCCTTTATCCAAGGATCAATTCTCTTGGTATGCCATCTCTTCCACATAAAAGGAGGCATCCAGGACATCTAAAAGTATACAAGCCTACTGCCTTCGAGACCATCTTCAAAACTCTTCATCTTTAAGAAATTCATTGTAATCCTTTAGTTTTACTGTGAAAAAGAAAAATAGAGAGAAAAGAAAACAACATTGAATGAGCGGATTGTATAAAAAATAAAAAAAAAAGAAGAAGAAAAAATTGAGATTAGTGGATTAAGTGTTAAATTTCCTGTAACCACCACTTTCGAAGGATTAAAGAGATTTCCTAAAAACTCAAGGAGATTAGACGTAGGATTCACATTGAATCTGAATCTGTATAAATATTCAGTGTTGAATTTTCTTTTACGCTCTTTAATTTCTGCAAACGATCTTACTATTTTTAATCGATTATCACTTAAGTTAGCTGACTAACTACTAAACAATTTTATATAAAAAAGGAAGAAAATTCAATTCACCCCCCCTGCACTTTTAGAGTTGACAACAGTAGTATTTGCACTTAAGATTTAGCGCCACTACTTATATGGAGTGCATATGGATTTGTTTACTGACCACAAGAGCCTGTAGTACGTCTTTATTCAGAAAGAGCTCAACCTACGATAGAGGCGATGGTTGGAGTTGCTCAAGGACTATGACATGAGTATTCTCTACCACTCAAGTAAATCTAACTTTGTTGCTGACACTCTTAGCAGGTTGTCAATGGGCAGTACTACCCATGTTGAGGAAGGAAAGAAGAAATTCGCTAAGGAACTACATAGATTGGCCCAATTGGGAGTTCAAATCAAAGAAAATGATGAAGGAGGAGTCCATGTCCAGAATGGGTTTGCTTCATCTTTAATGGCGGAGGTGAAACTAAAGCAAGACCAAGATCCTATTCTACTTCAATATAAAGAAGTTGTCCACAAACAGAAGGTGATTGTTTTGTCTAAAAGGGAGATGTTGTGTTGAGATACCAGAGTAGATTGTGTGTTCCAAATGTTGATGGTGTTCGAGATAAAATTATGACTAAAGCCCACAGCTCTAGATACTCCATTCATCCTGGCTCTACCAAAATGTACCATGACTTGATAGAAGTCTATTGGTGGAGCGGAATGAAAAGGGATATTGAAAAGTTTTTTTCTAAGTGCCCGAATTGTCAACAAGTTAAAGTTAAGTATCAAAGGCCTTGTAAATTAGCACAAAACTTTGAGATTCTCGAATGGAAATGGGAGATAATCAATATTGACTTCGTTACTAGATTGCTAATGTGCCGAAAACAACATGATTTGATATGAGTCATTGTCGATAGGATGACTAAATTATCTCACTTCTTAGTAGTCAAGACGACTGACATTGTAAAAGAGTATGCCAAGTCGTACATCCACGAGATTGTGAGGTTGCATGAAGTTCCCTTATCTATCATCTCGGACTGAGGATCTCAATTCACATCCCAATTTTGGAGATCTTTTTAGATGGGACTGGGTTCTAAGGTAAATCTTAGTACTACCTTCCATCCCCGACAGCTGGTCAAGAAGAACGTATAATTCACACATTAGAGGACATATTGAGAGGCTGTGTTCTAAACTTCAAGGAAAATTAGGATAACCACTTATGATTGATTGAGTTTTCATATAAAAATAGTTATTATGCAAGTATCCAGATGGCTCCCTATGAGGGTCTGGATGGGAGGAGATGTAGATCACCAATTACGTGGTTTAGAGTTAGTAAAGCTGAGTTGATTTGTCCAGATTTGGTTTATCAATATATAGAGAAGGTAAAAGTTTTTAGAGAGAGATTGAAGACTGCATGAAGCCGCCAGAAATCTTCCACTAACGTAAGAAGAAGAGACTTAGAGTTTGAGGTGAGTGATTGGGTGTACTTGAAAGTATCACCCATGAAGGGTGTCATGAGATTTGGGAAAGGGAAAACTAAGTCCTCGTTATATTGGGTCATCTCAGATTTTGAAGAGGTTGGGAAGGTTGCTTATTAGTTAGAGTTACCTTCTGAGCTAGACACAATTTATCTGGTCTTTCATGTCTAGATGTTCAAAAGTTCTTGGGAGACCCCTCATTGGTAGTTCCCAATGATAAAATTGGAGTGAAAGATAGTTTGTCCAATATAGAAGTTCCGGACCAAATCCTTGATCATCAAATTCGCAAATTAAGGAATAAAAAAATAGCCTTGGTCAAGGTCTTATAGAGGAATCAATTTTTTAAGGAGGCCACATGGGAAGCCGAGGAAGATATGAAACCTAAGTACCATATGCCTAATGATGAGAATGTTGAAGTTAATGTCCTTACTTTTGATTTGAATCGATTTGTCCATCCTTGTCTATGCTTGAGTTGATTGTTGATTATCTAAAGAGTTTGATTGGCTGATTAATTCTTGAGAGGAGTCTTGATTGATATTTGTGCCTCGAATCAATCTTTGCTCTTCCTTCAAGGACGAATGATTCCAAGGGGGAGATAATGTTATACCTAGTAAAATTATCAAAATGCCCCTAGATGAGAGACACTCGCATAACAAGTCTTTCCAAACTCTGTTTACAATTCGAGGCCGAAAACACGATCAACATGAAAAATTATATGGAATAATGGTATTGGTTGACTTTAAGAGCAACCAGATCAAAAGATAATTTTTTGAAGAAAAAACGCAATTCTAAAAATTGAACAACATATCTGTGTCGTGGACTTGTCCTGAATTTGTGCTTGTAAGGACTCATACTTTGTATAACCTTACTGGATCTTGAAATTTTGGTTTTAGAAAATTTTTGACCAAGGTAACGCTGCATGGAAGCCTTTACGGTCCGTGTGAAGCTATATAGACCGTGTGGAGGTCCTTGAAATGGCCCTTGGCCTTGTGTGGGAAGTGTTGGCCTTGATATTGAAGTTTGAGACTAAGACATACCACACATGGACCCCAAACGGTCCATGTGAGGCGTCACGGTCTGTGTGGTGGACCGTATGGTAGCCTTGGCCTTGAAAATCCACATTTTTTAGCCAAGGCATTTCACATGGACCATATAGTCTTTCACGGTTCGTGAGGCCCTCGTATGGACATTGAAGTGAAAATCTTTTATGCAAGGCATCACTATCTCAAAACTTTGTTGATGAAGAATCTTTCTAAGTAAAGCTTCACGAAAGGCCACAAGGTCCGTGTGACCTCTCATGGGCTGTGAAGCCCTCCGTATGGATGTTGGCATGCAATTTTTTTAAGTATGGAATCTTCAAGCTCAAGCTAAGTTCACTTTCCAGCCCTCAATTCAAGCTTATTTATGTGGTTTAGGGTCATCATGGGCCTCCTTCATCAAGTCAAGTTCAAAAGAATTCCATGGACTAAGCTTTTCACAAGAACCGATAGAAGGGTCAATTTTAAATGGTCATATCTCTTATCACAAAAGGGACTGGTGGCTGACAACCTACCAAATTGAACATCTTTGAATTATCTTTCCAACGCATTTGGTTTCATCTTATTCCGAGTTTCGATCAAGAAGTTATGCCCATTTTTGTAAAGCTCATCCGTGCAAAGTTTCCTGTGAATTGGCTAAGTATGGTCTCATGGGAGGGTTCACTATCCATGAGACCTTGTGCGGACCATGAGACCTTCTCATAGGACCCCTAGCAAAAAAATTTATTTTGCTTCATTTATGTTTTTTTTTTTGGAAATTATGGCTACTTCTAAAGGACTTTTGTGACTTCCTATGCTATCCTAAGACCAAAT
>JAPFFP010101599.1:4500-15338 GCA_026153255.1 Solanum medicagineum | reverse complement strand
GGTTTTGTAAGAACACTAGTGGCTCCGGCGCTTTCGTCCCATGTCCATTTGCTGCGGCGTAGTTTCTGTGACTTGAACTTTCTTCCTTTTTTAGTTGTTACCCGATAGTCGACTATCTTGTATGACAGTAAGCTAAAGTAGTAAACATTCAAGCCTTATAGAAAGTTGGTTGCAAGGAATAATAGGAAAAACC
Source organism: Solanum medicagineum (assembly GCA_026153255.1). NCBI lineage: Eukaryota > Viridiplantae > Streptophyta > Magnoliopsida > Solanales > Solanaceae > Solanum > Solanum medicagineum. The sequence continues at coordinate 15,145 of JAPFFP010101599.1, read as the reverse complement.
TGCACTCGATCTTTTTCTTTTTCTCTCTTTCTTTTTGATACAAACCTCTCTTTCAATTTTTTTTTCTTCTCTCTCATTTATTTTCACAGTAAATCTAAAAGAAATACAATGCTTTTTCAAAGATGAAAAGTATGAAGGATTGCTTGAATGTAGTAGGCTTGTACAATTTTTTAAGATATCGCGACGCCTCCTTTTAAGTAGAAGAGATGGCATCCCAAGGGATTTGATACTTGGAATTAGGTAATGAAGATTCCTTTTTCCAAGAATAAGGCAAGGTTTAAGACAGGCAGGTCAATCTGACAGCTTGACTGAAATCCGTTTGAATCCAATCTGCTTGATTGATCTTGCAAATCTTGAATCTTTTCTAATTCAATTATTGCTTGATTGATTTTTTAATCTTTTCTGCTTCCTTAATTGATTCTCAGTCATAGTAAATCCTGATTGGATCATTTTCCTTTACTTGAGTTGGTCCGGGATTCGCGTGAGTTGCTCCAGGATTTGCGTTGTGCCATTTATAGGAAAGCTTTGGTTGTTTCCTTTTTGATGTTTCGTGCAATTGGTCATCAATCAAAATTAGAGAAATTTTAGCACTAACAGTCTGGTCATAGTCAAGCATAGTAGCCTCCCTACTATTCTCTGATATGGACCAGGGTCCTTGAGTAATGAGCCTGTTACCTCACCCTTGATGCACTTGTCAGTCTTTAGATAAGAGCTTCAGATTTTGTTCTAGAGGTGTGCTTGTTGGTTGGGTCCACTTAGTCCTGATTCAGCAATAAGTTCCAATGCATATTTTCTTTGAGATATTACTATTCCTTTCTCCAACTTGGCAAACTCTATGCCTAGAAAGAACTTCAGTTCACCAAGATCTTTCCTTCTGAATTTAGTTTGCAATTTTGGTCTTGTATGGCTAATCAAGTTGTGATTGCTCCTTGTGACTAAGAGATGAACATACATAAGAACAACTGTAATGTCACTTCCATCTTTCTTGGTGAATGGTGAGTAGTCAAAATGGCTCTGTTTACAACTCACTTCCAGTGCTTCAGTCTATTTCTCGTTCCACTGTTGGGAGCCTACTTAAGGCCATAGACTGACTTCTGGAGTTTGCAGACCTTAAGCCCATCTGGAAGTTTCATATACACTTCCTCCATGAGTTTATTCGAAAATACATTACGAACATTCATCTTATAGATAAACCAATGTCCAGAAGCAGCAGGAGCAATTACTGATCTCACAGTGACCATCTTGGCCACTGGTGAGAAAGTTTCAAAGTAATCTACTCCTTCCTTCTGGCTATATCTCTTTGCTACTAGTCTGGCTTTGAATTTTTCCACCTCCCCTGAAGCTTTATATTTAATCTTGAAGATCCACTTGCAACCAATAGGGGTCTTGTTAGGGGGTAAGTCCACAATACTCCAAGTATTATTCTCCTCGAGGGAAACTATCTCTAGCGTCATGGTTTCAACCCATCTAGGATCAAGAGAGGCTTCCCTGAAAGATTGAGGTTCATGACGAGCAAAGTAAGTTGACAAGGCATGCAAATGAGAAGGGCTTCCATTAAAGTAATTGACAACTGAGGCTATAGGATAGGCACATGAGGATACTACAGGATTGGTCACGCAAGCCTGCAACCAGATTGGAGGGCTATGTTGTCTGGTATATCTTTCGTATGCTTGAAAGGAAAAATGTCTTCCTTGAACACCACATTTCTTCTATCAAATATTGACCTCTGGACCAGATCAAACAACTTGTAGCCCTTCTGTGACTGAGTAACCCATGAGAACGGCAGGAATTGCTCTAGAGGCAAATTTATCTAGCTCTACAGACACCCAAACACACCCTAAGATGTGCCAAAGTGGGTGAATGTATATAGAGTAGCTCATAGGGTTTTTGTGTCGAATGACTCTGGAAGGTATTCTATTCAGTAGATAGACTGCAGTACTATGAATAGATAGACTGCAGTACTAACACATTCCCCCAAAACCTCAAGGGGGCTTCTGACTGAAATATGAGGGATCGCCATACCAAGAGTGGTTCTATTTCTCCTTTCAACCACTCCGTTTTGTCGAGGAGTGTATACATAGGTAGTTTGATGTTGAATGCCAAAACTAGTAAGGAGACTTTGAAGTGCTGTATTAAGAAACTCACAACCATCGTCATTTTGTAGGAGTTTTGACAGTTGAAGAGGACAAATTTTTTGTATTTTATTGACAATCTCTCCGGACTACAACAGTATCAGACTTAGAATGTATCAGGAATAGCCAGGTAAATCTGGAGTAGTCATCTACTATAGTGACAACGTATCTTTTATCATCATATGTGGAGACTTTGTAGGAACCCCAGACATCAGAGTGCAGCTGTTCAAATATAGACTGAGAACTAGTAGTACTAATAGGAAATGGAAGTTTGACTTGTTTAGCTAGAGGGGACACAGTGCAATGAGGAGACTTAGGAGCAGGGGCTGAATGATTGAGAGCTTCATGCTTGCTTATTGCTTCTATATAGGAATATGGCCTAACCTTAGGTGCCATAGATGTGAAGTACCAGAAATTTGACTAGCTGTCGTGACAACTTGATGTGGAACTGTGGGACATGACTGTAAGACTTAAGAGATCTTGTTGTTTCCTACCAATCCCCTTGACCTGTCCAGTGTAGAGATTTAATATAAAAGAATCAGGGAAAAATGCTGTTGAGCACTGTATATTCCTTGTTAAGTTGAGAGACTGAGAGGAGGTTGTATTTAAAGTCAGGTATAAACAACACATTCCTAATGTCATCTGTAAATACACTAGATTTGCCTGTGTGGAAGTGAGACTACATTTCCGGTTGGTAGTTGCACTTTGATTGGGTGGTATGGCCCAGCAGTCTTTCAGGATTTTCAGGTTTGATGTCATGAGATTTGAGGCACCAGTGTCTACTATCTAATTACGATTAATGTAATTGGACAGTAAAGAAATCAGAGTACCTGCTGCAGCAATGCTAGTGAAGAACTATCAGCAGTACCATTGTTAAGCATGTGAACAACTTGTTGATATTGGTCAGGAGTAAAGTATGGCCTGACTTGGTTCATGACTTGAGCATCTCCCCTGCGTTGCTGAAGGGCAACCTGTTGCATTTGAGGTATTACCCTTGAATGTTGTGACTGCATCTGAGATCCAGGTGGAGTGGATCCCTGTGATGTAAACTGCTGCATAGGCATCTGATGACCTATCTGTTGAGGCCAGTAGCTATAGCCTATAGGCATGTCCATTTGTTCCTGTGCCTGTAGTTAAAAGGTCAGCCTGACTAGCATAGGAACTAGAATTACCTGCAAGCTTGGTGTTGTACTGGATAACACTCCTTTCTTTCTCCCCTTCCAATTTGGAGTATAACCAACAATCCTATAGCAGTTTTTCATTGTATGACCTTTGAAACCACTGACTTCGCAGATTATTTGTGGTTTCTTTTCTTTCGAGCTTCATTGGTTCCTTGATGAGATACTCTATTATTGCTAAACATTGCAGCTCCATCACCACTATTACCAATCTGAATTGCCTGAGTGAAGATAGCCAATGTTCTCTGACTCCCCTGATCAACTAGCATTGCATATGCTCTATCGACACTTCGAGTTGGGCTCATCACCATTATTTGGTTCCTAGAATGAGAATAGGACTCATTCAAGTCAATTAAGAACTGAAGTAACCTCTAGTATTCAAAGTGTTGGATATAATGGGTATTTGCATTGGCTTATTTTTAAGTGGCTTTTGGCTTTTAAGCTATTTTTTAATTTTAGAAGTGTTTGGAAAGAATACAACGTGCTTAAAAGCAATTTTTTTGGGCTTAAAAAGTAAAGAAAAAAGTCAAAAGCCACAAGTTAGGGATCCCTACTTATGTCTTTTGGTTTTTAGCTTATAAGCCACTTTTTAAAAGCCAATCCAAACACCCCCATAGTCTTGAGATTCTGGACATGAATAGCCTGGACATGGCATGATAGCATAGAATTCATCCCAGAGATCTCATGACTTAGAAAAGTAATCAGCTACCGATACAGTCCATTGTGTGAGAGTGTGAATCTCCCTATGTAGGAACAGAACTCTAGATCCATTGACCTTATTAAACCTTTCCTTCATATCCTCCCAACTATGCTAGCATCAGATGCATACACTACACTAACTTAGAAGTCCTGGCTTGACAGCATTCACAATCCATGATAAAAAACTACTGCATTCCTTGCTCCCACTGATCATGAAATATTAGTGCAAATTGAGGCTTAGGATACCTACCATCCACAAATCCCGACTTAACTCTTGCTTAGAAGACAAATCCTCATAGATCGACTCAGCAAAGCATACTTATCAGATCTTGTTAATTGAAGTGAGATGAGAGAACTACTTGGAGTGTCGGTTGCAAGAATAAAGGATGATTGTGATCTAGAGTAGGAACTACTGGAATTGCAGGTGCTGCATGTGCATTTTCTCTACCTTCACTGGGTTTATCCATCTTTGATTGCCATCTCTTCTTGTTTCCGTGAGGACTTCTGAGATCAGCTGCATGTTTGTAAGTAATCTAGCACTTTAGATCGAGTGATCAAGGCTCTGATACCATGTTAGCGGCCATGATTGATCAATTCAAGCTGCGCCAGTGCGCGCCAGCTATGCCCCAACGGCCAGTCACTACCCAGCTGTCAGAAACGGGCAGAAACGGCTAGTACGCCCCTCTTATAATTATTTATTGCTTTTTAGGCCCTTAGACACTTGTATAAATAGGTAGGCCATTAGCATTTGTTAGACATCAAGAAATCTTGTACTCACAAGCATTTGTAAAGCTTTCTCTCAAGCAATATAATCTTCCTTTCCCTCAAAACTTTCTTTGTTCACTAATCCAACGTTCCCTTAGTGATCTTAGGCAACTAGGCTTGCTAGACTTTGCCATATCAAGTAAATTCCGCAAGGCAAATCGTCTAGCGCCGTACGACTTTTTGGCTCAAGTTCTAGGGTCGTAACAAAGTGGTATGAGGAACAAGCTTGTGGATGACATCAGAGAAGAGTGAAGAGAGAAAAATATCTAAATTGTAAAATCTATATTCCATTAACTGCTCTGTAATCATTACAATACAGCTAATTTGTTAGAAAATATCTTGGCTATCGACCAAACTACCCTATCTCTAATCAGCTTGAAGTTGGTTGACACCACTCAACAGAAACAGTTAACGTAAATTGACCAGTTCCAAAAGACGTGTTTCATTTTCTCGTCTCTGCATCTATGTTTGTTGTTTCAATGCTTTGATACATGGAATTTCTATGTGATTGCAGGTAAAAAGAACGTGATTTTGGGGAAAAGAAGGCTTACATTTTGTGTTTGGAGGTTTAAGAAATACTTTGTCTGAACTCGCTTCAATCATTTCTGTTAGTTTGTCTTAATTAATTTGTTTCTCTTGTAGTGTTACTAATAATTAGTACCTTTTTGAATTGAATTCTCTTGTAATATTCAAAACTTTTTATTTTCGATGCACAGAAATGACATCACATTTTGGCTGCGTATTTGATTATTCCGATTTTGATTTAATGCAATTCTTATTCTGAGGAGTAATATGAATGGGTCATTTAAATATGAAATAGCAGGAAATTATACATCTCTTTCATACAGGTCTTTAAAGATAGACTTTCTTTATCTATAGGACAAATATACTTTTGCTTTTCTGCATGTCAAATTTCTTAAAAAAATTCTTCATGCTTAACTACCTTTCATTTTTTTTGTTCTTTATTTTTCTCTCTTACTTTTTTTAAATGCTTTGTCGTATTCCTTTTTTTTTTCTTTCAACGTATATATTTTTTTTAATCTTTCAAAAAATAAAAATAAAAACACGTGCTAGCCGAATAATTTGTAAAGGTGATCTTTCTTTCACTTGTAAGTAAAGGGTTTCATTTGCAAGCTAGTTAACAACTTTGTAGTAGGAAAAGGCTCATACTTAATTGTAATGATCTTGGGTTACCCTTTAGTTGCGAAGCAGTGCTTAGAGTCGTAAGTGATTTCCAATCTAATGACATCAAGATCTACGTACGTAGAATTTGAAATAATGATGCAAAAGCTAAATTTGATAAATGTTTCTTAAGTTCAAACATTAAAGCAACAAATATTTGCACAAAAATAAGCTGAAGCTAGTTTTGAATATCTAAAAGATTCTACTAAGATGAGCCTTTAGCTTCTTTTAACTGTGTAAAGCTAAAATAGTACTGTCGAAATGAAATATAAAGGCTACTGGCTGCCCTTAAAAGATGAAGACTCACTAATAATGTTTTGTGTTGATTTGAAGTCATATTAACCACTACGTGAGTGCTGAGTGTTAGGACCTATAACATGAAGAGTGTGTGGCTAATGCTTTTAATGGAATATGCATGATAAAACTAATAACTGAAATAATATGAAGTGATGCAATGACCTAGTAAACATGACTGACTATAAGGTATGCAACATCTGAGACTGAACTGTAGGAGATAGTAAAACTAATGTGAGCTAAACATGGAGTTCGATGCTTGCTCCTTATCAAATAGGCCCAATATATCTTTGCCAGGACATGAAGGTTAATTTGATCTAGTATGGTACCTCTAAGTTAATAATGTGTTCCTATGGTGGCTATGCTAACCTACGATGACTTCTATGACTTGGAAATTGCTACTAAAGATGTTAGTGGACTCAGATCGTGATCCTTCATCTCAAAAATTCTCCCAATGCCAAGTAATTCTCTTAATTGAGCTTATATTAATAAGCTAATAATAACAAAAATACTGAAGAGCTCATGGGTGCAAATATTCCAACTCAGATAAGCCCAAAAAAAATCATGATTTTGTAGAAGCTGACTTTTATGGACATCATCTATGACCAATTTTTAATCCACGGACCATAGAAGGATATTCGTGGAACCCAAGTTTTGCAAGTTTGAACCTCAGTAATTCTCTACGACGGGGGTTCTAGAAATATCTATGATCCGCATAAAGGATCCCATAGGTGTCACGACCCAAGGTAGGCCCTAGGTGTAACACGACGAATGAGATCCCCAAGGGAATCTCAAGCTAATCCTCTTAGCATATCATAAGTATTCAAGGTAAATAAAGAAGATACATGAGTGGAAGCCAAACATTTTCATAAGCTGAAGCATGAAAATCATAAGAGGTATAAGCCAAAAAGTGATACATCATGTCCATCAAGCCTCTAAATCATAGACTCGGCAGGGACTAAGACATGTTCTTGTCCACCCTCAACGAAAATAAAAGATTGTTTCAATCATTACATGAGAACTTTATAATAGTAGGCTTCGTCCTCGAAGCATGGGGACTCACCCAATTTGTCTCTGATAGCAGTCCAAATCTGGCCACGAAAATAAGGAGGAAGGTAGACGCCTGCACCTACATTGTGATATAATGTAGACATAGAGTTTGCGTTACTATGTTTGAATGTACTAAGTATGCGGGCATGCAGTATAACATAAGTAAATAATATCAATAACTACATAATAATGATACATAAGTAAGGGCACGTATGTATATATAGAACCAATATAGAGCAAATGAACAACATACCAATATGCCATGAGGGTGATAATGCATGATATCATAGTACACAAACATATGTGGGAATGTCATCGAAATCGAAAATAAGTCCATGTGAGCTATAAAATGAAATCCTGGTGTTGCCCCTACATCGAAAAAAGGGGGAGCCTAGTTGTCAAGGTAGAACGCTACATGTCATATCATAAGCTATGTGGATCCACTAGCAACCCATATTAAGAAATATCATCATTCTTACGGTGGCACGTAGTTATGGTAATGAGATTTACCAAAATGAGTCATATCTCAACTAATGGGTGCACTGTAATCGCAAAGTCCTCTCGGTGCTAAGTCAATATCCGACGAAATACATAATATATATACATGAAGACATACTTGTCATAAAACATCTTAAGGCATCACAATTCATCATAATTCACACTTGTGTAACATCATTGTAACTTGATAATAGATCTTATAGTTCATAACATCATGTATAAGAGTTGATCATTTCATTCTAGGGTCCTAGGTCGCCTTTCAGAATCTTGAATCTCCCATAGGACCTCAGGTCAACCTCAAGGTCCTAAATCCCCTACTAAGGTCCTAGGTCGCCTCTTAGAATTTTGAATCTCACCATAGGGACCCTATGTCAACCTCAAGGTCCTAAATCTCCTATTCATAATCATAAGCTTGTTTGAAAACCTTGTACATGCATGATTATGTAGTGAAGCGAAGAGGAATAGCATGGGTTCATGACCATCAAGTTCAAAATTATCATAATTGAGTAAATACATACATAATCATTGAATTGAAGATTATTTGAATCATAAATTGAAGGGACCCATGCATAATTTCCATAATCAACATAGCGTACTTGAATAATCTCATGAAAATCATGTAATTCGTGTAAATTGAAATTAATTCATGATTATTCTAGTATACAAAGTTAATCTACGTCATGATAATATCATTTGAAAATAAAGTTATGAAAACCCTAATTTGATCATACTTGAAATTCGATGAAATAGTGAGAAAATAAGTTGGACTCCATAGGTACCCCTGGGTGAATCCCTTATACTTAAATGAGAATTGAAGAACTAAGGATGAATTTGACTTGAAACTTGATGATTTTTATATAAAATCTACACTTGAGCTTGGGAGTAGACTTGAGAGTGATAATTGATGAGTGAATTATGAATTTAGGAGAATGAGAGTGTTTGGAGGACTTAGATTGGTTAGAATAGCATATGAGGGGTAAAAATTTCAAAGAAGAGGCCTAATTTATTAAACCACAGATGGGAGAAGAGATAAAACAAGTCCTCGCTTAAGTGTCCAAAGTGCCTTGCACAAGATCCTTCAAGATACCCTCCACGAGCCGCGAAGGGCACTATGGCTTACGGATTGAGTCTTGGACTGCAAGAGATTAGGCCTGGAGGGCGCACCACCACGGACCACTCCACAATACATGGAGTGCACCATGACTCGTGGAGGGTATCGTGGTGTGCTCCTTGTAGAGGACATCCTCCAAACGAGCCAAGGACCTCTCCATGAGCCCCTTCACGAATAGTGGTGTGCATCTATTGTCCTGAAGGGTGTCTTGGTAGGAACCTGGCCAAAATTTTTGAGAAACACTTGTTCAAACCTCGTTTCCATCTTTCAAAGTATGGTACCTAACAATATCTTCCCGTTGGGATCATTAGTACTCGAATGAGATGACAGTTAGCTTGAATAGAGCAAAATGAACATCAACATCCCACCATGAGTGCAAAATTGCAAGTTTAACATCAAAATCATAAAACCTTCAAACCTTTGCAATAAAATCATTTAAAACTAGTTTCATGAGCATGCATGAATGTTATGACATGAAAATGCAGAAATGAAAGAATTCAAACCATTTGAGCATGAAGAACCTATTACCTTAAGCTTGATTGGAATGGAAAAGACAAGGGTGTCGTATCCAATTCCACTTCCTATGTAGCACTCTCAACATGTTGGTTACTTTAAAATATTTTAACCGATGCCACTTCCTTGTTACGTAGCCTCTTCATTTGCCAGTCCAAAATCTCAACTGAAACTTCTTTTTAGGTCAAGTTCACCTCGACTTCAACACTCTCCAAAGGCACGATAAATCTTAGATTAACAAAATTTCTTCAACATGGACACATGAAACACTGAATGAACAGTAGCCATTTCCGATGGCAACTCTAAACTGTAATCCACCTTACCAATCTGCTCCAACACCTTAGGGTTATTTGTGCATCATATGGATTAGGAGTTGTTGTCAAGGTTGAGAAAGAAGTCTTCAGATGTTTTTCCAGGTGGGAAATAGGTCTCATTGAAGTTCAAATTCGATAATTGGAATGGCTTGGATTCCCAATAGAAGACACGGTGAGGTTGATGAGAAAGTAACCGATGATGACCAAGAGTATATAACCTTTGAGGTATGGGCCATTATTGATCGAAAAGAAACTGGTTTAGATGGTGTGACTCGGAATTTAGGGTCTTCATTGTAAGTTGCATTCGGGGTATTTGGTTTTGTGAGGGAATGCTTGGGCCAGGTAAGAAATGATTGAATGTGTTGGTAATTGAACATTTAGAGGGACTTGTGAATGACTTTGGTGGTTGATTCTACTACTTATGGTTGTGGAAAAGCTTAATGATGTTTTTGTTTGAGTAGTTTGATCTGTAGTAAGAGGTAATCTGTTGTGGTGTGTGGATACGGAGTAATAATGATAAGTAGGTGAGGAAATACAAAAGCCTTAAGCATCAGAGACTTGAGTATTTAGGATTGGGTCATGAGTATGGGTTAAGCATTCGGACATCCTAACGACATTGTGTGTGGATACAAGCTATGAGTTGTGATGAAGATGAGACAACACATACATAACCTTGTGATCACATCCAAACTACACCTACTAATTAAGGTATAAACGATCGTTGTTCAAATATAAAACCTAACAATAGTTAGGGTCAATCCCACGAGGAATAAGGTCTAAAATTGGAGTAATTAAAGCAATTAGAATGAATTAATCAACTTATTTCCCAAAAGAGGGGGGGGGGGGGGGGAAGGGGGGGGGGGGGGGCTTCGAAAAAAGAGGTAAAAAAAATACCAAGTTAAAACAAAA